>NDXB01006004.1:0-54934 GCA_002631895.1 Agapornis roseicollis | reverse complement strand
CTCTTCTCTTCTCTTCTCTTCTCTTCTCTTCTCTTCTCTTCTCTTCTCTTCTCTTCTCTTCTCTTCTCTTCTCTTCTCTTCTCTTCTCTTCTCTTCTCTTCTCTTCTCTTCTCTTCTCTTCCTGTTAATGACAGGTAAGTTTGCTGCTTCAAGCCTCAGTGATTTACCTGGCAGGTTCTGGACTCCTTCAGAAAGGATTCATGCAGCCTTTTCCTCTTTGTCCCTCCCCAGGTGTACGACATTGCACTATCGCCAGGACCTCCCATCAACCAGTGTCATCATCACCTTCCACAATGAGGCCAGGTCAACCCTGCTAAGGACAATTCGGAGGTAAGAGCTCCCAGTCTGCTCTTAAAGAAGGGCTAAGTGGGCTTTTGTGAATAAAGGGAGAATGTGTCTACACTCACAGCTATGGTCTCAAATGATTACAGGGAGAAATCAGTATCAAAGCTGGTCTCTGAGAAGTAGGTTTTACAGTGGGATGCTCAGGAAAGTAAGCTGTTGTGCTCCCTTTGCAGGGACTAGCATAGGACACTCTTGAGGGAGAAGCAGAAGATTAGACAGAGTCTGGAATAAGAGGTTTTACATCCAGCTGGGTGTCAGTGCTCAGCTGTATTTGTTCCCAGTCCTCAAGGGACAGCTATTATTCTGCAGATGTTGGCCCTGGTAGTGCTGTTTGAGCTTCTCCAGTGACCTATTGAGTGCCAGAAAGACTTGTTAATTGAGAAGCCCTAATGGTGCACATGCAGGCTAGATTTTCAAGGACGTTTTGTGTACTCCTCTGGATACACGGTGGAGTGCTTCTGGGCATGTGGCCATTCCTTCGTCTGTTGTTTTGTTCTTGGCTGTGTTTTGCTGTAGTGGATAGACTAAAGACTTCATTTTCACCACAGGTTTTTGAAATCAGTGTTTAATCTCAGTGTGCGCCTTGAATCAAGTTCTCTTATGGGAAGATGTAGTGAAGTGTCCACTACACATTTGAGGGTCTATCTACGGGTCTCTACTGGTAGGTTCTTCTGTAGCGAGCTTCGGTATTCTCTGCTCTGTGCCCTCAATAAGTGTTTTGGATATGTGTCTCATGCCCACATAGGAAAGGTTTGTGCTCTGCTTCAAGCCTTGTCAGTTAAGCCCTGACAGTCCCAAGGACCATTTGCCATTGCTGGTAGTGGTAACACTGGTGTTGCTGGCTGGAAGGAGTGGGGAGGCCTCAGCCATCATGTCCTCACTGGGCTCTTCCTTGAAAAGAGCATCCTTCCTCAGGTGAATGCACCCAGTGCACAAGTGAGTTTGACAGTCCTGAAATTGAATTCCTGCTTTGCTTTATGGTTTCATGCCCAATCCCATCTCCTTCACTTCATGCTTAATAATCTATCACCACTTTCTCTCTCTAGAGTGCATAGATTTTGGATGTGCATAGCACTGATGCTTGGTGCTGTGTACCACCTCCTTGGTCTTGGACCTTCCCTTTTATCTTTAGAATGCCTTGCATAGGTTTACCATTGTAACAGATGTCGCAAGGCAAAGCCAAGGATGCTTATAACACGTAACGCGCAGAGTTTGACTTTAATCTCATTTCTCCATAACTTAGCACTTGACTGTCCTGGCATTACAATTACCTGAGAGACGTTAGACCTGTGATATGGCTCTCATACCTGGATCCCCCAAATCTGGCTTCGTTAAAGAATTGTTCACTAAAATGATGGCAAAGTTAAAAATAAAATCAAAGTTAGTTTGAATATTTCTTTCTTCCTAGAGGATATTGTCCTCTGAAGTGTGATTTCCAGCTATAAAAAGACTTGCTTCCTTGTTCCTCTTCTTGGTTGACTTTGTTAGCCGCCTTCTTTACTTGGTTGCATGTGATTTCTACCACAGCTTTGCCCCATGCACTGTTCCTCAAAATTCACCTGCTCCAGCAATTCCAACAATCATGTTTTGTCTGTGGGGAGGTTTTCCCCAGCTCTGGGGCCCTTTCTGAGCCATCTCTCCTGTAGGCTTATCTCTAGACAGTGACAGAACCCTGCAGAACATCCCATTGAGCTGCACTGCAGTGGCTAGGCCAGGCAGTGAGGAACTGAGATGACAACCTTGTCATGATATCACTATCTCCCCTGCCTCTCCCTGGTCTAAGAACCTGAGCTCTCCTGAGCTAATCCTACTTTTTACGGTCCTCAGTTTGAAAGTGGCTTCCTGGCATCAGGGTTCAATGTTTTCCTCCTGGATGCAGTGTTTATAAAATTGCTTTGATCCAACCAGCCATAGGGGTACCAGCCCTTGGTGGCAAGTTGTGCTGGTGATGTGGCTTCTACTCTGCTCTTCTCTCTGGCCGTGATAGTGCACATATTGCCACTTCTCTGACTGTTTTTGGACCCAGCTGAGAGCTCATCTGCCTCTTCAGCCTCTGTAGGTTAATTTGCTGTGCCTTCTGACTGCTGTTTTTCCCCTCTCCTTGTTCAGCAAAATGGCTAGTTTAATTAGATCTTCCAGATAACTCCATCCCACGGTGGCTGTAACAACATGGATCATTTTCCATGGCCACTGGAAAAAACCTCTGTCCTCCTGATACTGCTTTGTGCCTTTTGGTGCAGTATGTGGCCAAGTGTCTCTAAGAACATTTAGCATGGCAGTGAGTGAAACGGGCTTCTTTTCTATCCTTTTCTTCCCAGTATATCTCCACATCACACTCTTGCTATAGCCCAGGTGACAGATGGTCTGAGGAACAGAGAGGTGATTTGTCTGTGGCTGGTGGTGGATGTGCAGTCCCTGGAGGCATTCAAGGCCAGACTGAATGTGATTTTGGGCAACCTGATCTAGTTGAAGATGTCACTGCTCATTGCATGGGGTTGGACTTTGAAGATCCCTTCTAATCCAAACTATTCTATGATTCTATAAGATCTTGGGTTTCAAACCTGGTTTCCTGAGTTCCAGTAAGTTGTGTTTCTAACCTCACTGCAAAATGAATATTCTCATTCAGGAGCAAGAAACAGGGCGAAGAGGCATTGCTTGATCTTACAGGACACCATGGATGAGTGGCAGAGGGAAATGCTGGTAAACGCAGCCGCTAGCAAGGGAAGAGATCAGCTCTTGCAGAAGGGGCCACTTACATGAGGAGAAGGAGGGATTTTGCTATTCCTACCATTTTTCTAGGTGCTTGAGAGCTTTAATGCTCACTAAGTGCCATATCTGAGCTGTTTTACAGGCTCAGTATGTTGCATGTGGCTCTTGGTGAGGATGAGATTGCTCTGACCCATGAAGCAGAGGCACCAGCACGTGGCCTCCACAGCACCCCTTACACGAGTTACTTTGGGAGCATTTAGGATGGTTCGTTTATGAACAATTTGCATCATCAGAGCTATTGAGTAAAGCTACTGGACTGTGTTGAATAATGAACTAATTTAAGTTTCATAATCTTTTCTCTGACCATTTGCCAGCTGGAAAAAAAAAGGATGGGGGGGAGAGAAAGCTGTATTAGTTGAATGCCAAAATCTCTACAAATGATGTAGTCAGCATTTATAAGTGTGGATGTAACTATGCTTGTGAATACATACAATAGTGCAGGTAAATAAGGGATAAGTATCATGAGAAAGAGAAATAGAAAAAGAAAGAAGTGGCCAGAAAGGTGAATAGCGAAATAGCTCTTGAGAGCTATTTTATCTTATTATTGAGAGCTTATTTATCTTATTATGCAGACAGTAAAGAAACTACCATTGGGCTGCTGTTTCAACCTTTCCAAATTACCTTGGGCAAGTATTTTACCTCCCCTGGGGTCTGGTTTCACATATTTCAATCTCCAAGGCTCAGTGCATTGGAAACAGTAAGAGTCTTCAATAGTCTAGGGGTGGGACCACATGAGTAACCTGAGGAGGGAAGGCAGGACAAGAGAGAGAATAAGCAATACAGTTTCCTCATTCTTTTATCTCCATCTTGTGTTAGCATGGATTTAGGAAGGAAAACCAGCTCATTGCCCAGATCTGCCTTCCCAGCTCCTCCAGAGGGAGAATTTAAGGATGCCCTCAAGGCTATAGCAGTCACTGGAGGAGAAGGAGCCGTGTGGTTGAGGAAGCTGCACTCCTCATCCCTTTGGCTGAGCTGGGTGCTGGGACAGTAATGGGTAATAGTGCCTCCCCATCTCATTACCCATGGGAGATCTACTCCATAGCTTGCCTATGAGAATATCATCTCCTTTTCTTTGCTGTCCCTTCTCTGCAGGCATTGGCATGCTCACGTGCCGAGATGTGACCAATGCTGGGTGATCACTTGTGCTTCAGGGCTGGATGGTGTGTGTTGTCTGCTACTGAGGTATGCAGGGAGCAAGTCCGAGAGTTTGCCACATCCCTGGAAGCATGCATCCGTGGGAGCAGCAGGGATTGAAACACTGCCTGCCCTGGAGGCAGAACTGTAGGTAGGCAGGCAGGGGTGATGCTCTGCTCCTGACTATCAGTGACCACCATGCTGTGACTTTCTCTAGCAGGGTGGTGTTGGGAGCGTGGTGGCCAGTCAGCACTGGCACAGGCTAGGCAGGAGGGGAGCATAGGAGGCAGAGGGTGAGACAGTCCTGTTCACTCTGCTCAGTGGTCTTTATTTATTCTTCAAACTTGCAGCTGGGAAGCACAGAAGAGGTATAAGGAAACTTAATTATCCACCTCTCGCTGACAAACCAAACCACATCCTTTGGCAAAAGTCCTGACGCGAGTGCTGTGAATGCCACATCAAATATTTAGAACATTAATTAGCAGAGAGAGTATCATGCCTTTCATTTTCTGGTGCTTATAAGTAAGAGAAGTGACGTCCTAGACAGCCAGCACCTCACACCTTCCCCGTTGCAGATGTCTGCATCCACGCACATCTGAGAAAGGGGAATGACAAAGCCACACACCTCCTTCCTTAGGCAGCAGCGGTACCATATAGAGTCTGTGCCATAACTGAAACGAGCCTGATTAAAGAAGCAAAAACAAGCCAGGTGTTGTGCAGAAACTGTATAATTAGCACTTTGTGCTGACTATTTTTTTATTTCTTTCTTTTTGCTTAAACCCTGGACGTTTTTTTGCTTCTTAATTTGCTAATCATCTCTCGTGGTGGCTGAGTACAGAGCCCTCCATGCGCTTTTACCTTTTGATGTTAACATAAGAGAACTCTTGAATTTCAAAGAGCTTGGTGGGTATTTGAAAGAATAAAATGCGAAAGCCGCAGTGTAATCAAAGCTCATTATGGTTATTCTTGGTGTGATGCCTCTCTTCCTACATAATTAGCCATTTTGGGTTGTTGAAGCAGTTCATTTTGGCGGGCATTTTCTCTCTGCACACTCAGTCTGATTTCAATCATTGTGACCTTTGTCCCTTTTGATAGTTTATTATACTCCCAAAGATGTTTTTTATCCCTAACAAGTCACAGTATGTTGCCATAGAGAGAATTAACGGGTTCATGAGTTCCTAAGTTCCCACATCCACAGTCACTTCAACAAAACAACCAGTATTCCGGGTGATGACTAAAACCATACCAGCCTTTGGCCAGAAGGTGACTTTTGCACTGGTCTGGATATTCCATTCATAAGCATCATCCATGCTCCCTGTTGTTTATCTTGCTCAGGAGAAAAGGGAACCCTACCTGTACATAAAGAAAGTGGGGTTTATGGGATGTACATGAATTATGTGTACACGTGTCCCATATAACACAGTGTGTTACAGGTAGTGGCAGTGATTATTTGTCATGGTAGAATTAACTACTTGGCTTTAATTACAGGTTCTGACACTTCAGATGCTGATTTTTTTTTTGACGGGATGGTTGGATGGGGCTGCAAGCAACCTGCTCTAGTGTGAGGTGTCCCTGCCCATGGCAGAGGGTTGGAACTGGATGAGCTTTAAGGTCCCTTCCAGCCCAAACCATTACATGATTCTGTGATTCATTTAGAGATGAAATTGTTGGATCCAATGCTTACTTTTGGGTATGTGGAAAAGGATCCCAACAAACTGTTGAGGAGGACAGTAAAAGGACCTTACAATGAAATTCTTCATGTCTGCATCTTCATAATGTCTGCTAAATCACTGTTTCCCAGTGAAACATGGGAAATTTCAGCATTAACTTTTCAAGGTAATTCAGCAGTGAATCTGGTCTTAATGGGTTGAGTAAGTGTAAGCACTTTCTGTACTAGAGGCATGAGTTTTCATTTCAACAGTAGCAGGTCTTTTGGCAATTTAAAGCAGAAAGCATTGTGATCTCTGGCTTAACAGAACTTAAAAGCTGGTTTGATTCGTTAAAATACGCCCATCACTGCAGTATATCTACCTATGTTTGATTTCAGGGGAAAAAAGTCTATAAATAACAGAAGGACATCAAAGCACTATAATATTGTCTTCTGATTTTACCCATATAATGGGAAAAAAGAGCCATGTACACACATATGAAAGAAAAGAAAGTGTAATAAAAAAATCAAAGCTGAGCAAAGGCATAAGTAATAGAAAAGCTGCCTTTGAATTGTTAAAAGTGCTTTTATAGTCTATCTGGAAAAGAAAAGGAAAAAATCTCTCACATTACAGGGACTTGCAGGATTTGGTGCCTCTGTTTCCCATCCTCTCCGAGGGGCGCTGCAGGAGAGGTATTGATAATCTCCTGTGTTTCCAGTGGGATGGGTGTGTTACAGTGTGATTAATAGAGTTCAGGTATGAAATGCCTTGGAGCTGTGTGTTTGGTTTTGCTGAAAAGCTGACACCCTTGCTCTGGCTGCATTGAGAAGTTCGCTGCAGTCATGGTGTTTCAGCCTTTGTTGTGGATCAATTTGTGCCTGCGTCAAGTGGCCCAGAGCTTTGTTGGAATTTGGGGGCTTTCAGGTGTCTGTGCACGACTTGTAAGGGCTATAATGAGCTCAAAGCTCCCTGGAAACTGTGGACATTTGAGTCCCTTAGAGCTGTAGTAGCCCCAGCCTTTGGACCATGCTCACCAGGGCTGTAGTGGTACAGGGGGAGGCTGCTCACAGTTGCAGGGGATTCTGCATCAGCCGTGGTAGTGTCCATCACTAACCCCATGGAAGAATGGGGTTCATGGAGCCAGACCAGTCCGTGGAGACATCGTTTGCTTGTCAAACAGCCTGCTGACTTTTTCTCCCTTGCTCTGGTCACCCCTCTGCCTCCCACTGGTGGCCACCACTGGCATCAGGGAATATCATCCCTGGTTTACAGACTGGCAAGCAGAGGCAGAGTTGGCAGCTAAATGCTTGACCTGGGAACAGTGGGAGCCTGCAGCTGAGCTGAGGCTATGCTGCACATCTCCCCAGCCCAGCGCCTTGAAAACCGTCCATGCTGGAGTTTCTTCCACAAGAGATGCCCTGAGGGGAATTCCTCTAAAGCACCGAGAGCTGCTTAGATCCCAGGTCTACAGCCCAGTGCAGTGAGTTTGGTTGAGTTACTCTTGCTGGTACCAGCAAAAGCAGAATCAGCCCCTTTGTAACCACCTTTCTTTTGTAGAGTTAAGCCCTGCATTGCACTTCTGGCAACTAAATCTATAGGGGAGACTAGGCGGAGGCAGGCTTTGAATATTCCAGCTGCCCGCTGCCTCCCCGCTCCTGCTCTCAGTGGGTTATTTATTTATTTTGCTGGCTTCTTTACAAGCCTCCTTCTTTCCTGCAGGTTTCACCAAGTTGGGTTTCCAGGCAATCAGCGCTTGTTAAATATTCCGCTGAGCATGATATTGCTCTCCTGTCTCTCCGTACTGACGCTTAGCTGCAGTAATTTGCTGAACTCAGCTCTCGCATGCAGGGATTTTCTTTAAAAATAACAAACCTATTAATAATAATAATTAAAACCCACTTGACAGGTACGAACAGCACATCTAAATTGTTCTGTGTGCCTCAGCGGGAGCAGGGGGTGCAGCTGTTTTTCCTAATACTTAGAGCAGGCAGCAGGTGTTGGTGAGGCAACGTTGTCTAACTCTACCTTAGTGATGCTGGGGTGGCCACAGCAGCTCTGGGATGTAGGGCTCTCATCATGATTGTTGCTTAGAGGGCAGCAGCTTTCTTTTCCTTCCCCACCCCAACCTTAACATGCAAGGCAGCTGAAGTAAGGGAAAATCATGGCTTTTGCCAAGATCCTGAAGCTGGAGGAGGCAGGAATTGTGTTTCCAGGCAAAGTGATTCTTGGAAGTGATTTTTGAAGAGCTCCACAAGGCAGCTGCCAGCCTTATGCACTCTAGTCTAAGATAAAATCCTCTTTTATTCAGATCCCTGCTGGGAATTAAAAACAAGAAAATAAAGAAAAAAATACTTTGGAGAGAGGATCAATTTCCACCGTCTGCCATGGGATGTCCTGTTCTCCTTCCAAAGAAATCCAGCTCAACTCTTTCCACTGGAGAGTTGTAATTCCAGCACTGATGTGGTGGGAGTACACCAGCACAGGCAGCATGTACCTGGCAGTAGGCACAGACACTCCAAGGGTTGGGTGGGCTCGTGGTTTTCCATCAAGAAGGTTTCATAGGAGTTATGCAGCCCTCTGGCTGAATGGCCTCAGGTATCTGGGGGTGATGCCATGAGACCCCTCCTGGTTCCTGCCTGCTGGGTTAGTGCCTCCAGAGCATCCAGGTCCTCCAGAGATGCTGCCATTTGGAGCTGTCTTGATCAAGGTCTAGGCCAGTGATGTGGTTTTCCCAGACTTCCAGGGTTTTTGCTGGAGCTCTGGGAGCCTAGGAACTCAGGGAAACCTGCCCATAAGGAGCTGGAGGTATTAGGGTCTTCAGGTTTAGCCTGTGGGGTGTCTGCCCTCTTATGCCAATGGCAGGTTTGAAGGTTTATTCTAACCCAGACCAAAAGGCAGATTCATGTGTGAAATTTGGGGGTATTTTAAGTCTTGTGTGAAAAAGGAACCACTTTCATGACGAAGGCTGGAAAAGCCTGTACACCCCAACTGGTATTACCAAAGCCCAGGTCAAGCATTTAGGAGATTTTGGGGCTGCCCTGAGTTTTCTGCTTCAAGAAATCAGCCTCGACCCTTTGCTGGGTGCTGGGGCAGGATTTCAAGCACATGTAATTCTGGTGACCTCTGTGCCATGCAAGAAGAGGAGACAACAGCTCTAGATTTTTTAATAATGATAATAATAAAAAAACACCCCTTGGGGGCATAATTAAAGGAAGATTGTAGCTTGCAGCCACGTTTCACAGTGTCTGTCCATCTGGAGGGAGCTGCGATCCACATCCTCTCTTTCATTAAATAGGTGGCCTCCAACCCTGCTCTTATCCTCTTGGCAGTGTCTGAAACAATCAGCTCACACATAAAAACAGGAGTTGTCTGACCACAGCTGTGAGCTCTGTAAAGATGGGTTAGAGCTGGGTAATTTTCTCTGTGTTGGCCCTGCTGTTGGCAGACACCATATCATTAGCTGTGGGAGAGGTGGCAGGGTAACGGCAGCTTTGCTGTAAGCCCTGTTAGGAAACTTGGAGTGATGTGCATGTTGCTGAAAAGCCAGTGTCTCCTGGGTTTATGTGGTGCTCTGCTTTTGCTTGCAAAGGTAGTAAGGGGAATCTCAGCTATTACTGGGTGCTTGGCTCTTTGATCAGTCTTAGGGAACTGGTAGTCCGGCACTGTAGGTTACTGGGAGGTGGTGGGGGCTGGTTTCTGGGTCTTACCTAGTATATCCTTTCTGGAAATCTAAGCCTGGTGTTCTGTGCTTTGGCAGGTATCAGTTCTTAGGCTTTTCCACCCTATTTGGCTGGGTTGTTGAATTGGTCAAGCACTGTCATGGATTTTCTCTCTTCATTCTTTAGTGTGCTGAACCGCACCCCAGTGCATCTCGTCCATGAAATCATACTAGTGGATGACTTCAGTGATGATCGTAAGTGACCCTTTCTATCTTAAAAGCAAGGGGGCAAACCAGAAGAGCCTGCAAGGGTGGGATTTATACAGAGAGGGGGGAGAGTTAGTTGAAATGGAAGCAAATGGAACACTCTGTGGGTGTGGAGAGCAAGGTTTGCATTGCCATGCGGAGAATTCAAATTCCAAGTGATCAAACCTCTTCTCATGAAAGCAGCACAAGCAAAGTGCACGACAAATGATTTTTATGCCCAGTAGACATGATCCAGTCCTGACTGCTGTATCCTACCACAGCCATAGTATCCTTGATCTGGTTTTCAGCTGCAGCCAGGAGCAATTCTGGGTTGACCGCACTGGGATTGTACAGGATAATGGTAGTCTGACCGTCTTGATGTATACGTATGCTCTGCATACGTTTACGTAGGTGGCCAGCAACTCTTGATTTCTTCTTCACCCTCTTTTCACCCGTGTAAAAAGGATTTCCTGTGTGGGTTGCCAACTTCTGAGATAGTGTTACATAAATAGCGCTGTACACCACAGACAGCCCACGTCCTCCTGCCATTCTCTCCTGATTAATAGCATCGCTCAACTGAAATCGATAGGTCTGATCTCCAGCAGAAGTCAGTGTCTGAAGCCCCAGGGAACCACCCCAGCTTAAGAACCTGCCCAGTGATGTGGGCAAGAAGAAGATCCAGGTGCTTGAGAGTAAGTGGTCAAAAAATGTCTCGGATATAAAAAAGATGATAAAAGGCACCTAGGCTGAGCGGTTCATGGCATTTCCATTTCAAGAAGTTGCAAAATGCAGTCATTTACTAGGAAACGTGAAAACAAAGCCAGAGAAGTGTAAAAGGGAAAGAAAGAAAAAACTGCTACGTTTTACCCTTGGATGTTATAAATACGCACTGTCTTGGAGACCATTAGGGACAGATTTCACAAGAGACCCACTTCTCAGCATCAACACTTTCCTGGGAAGGCACTGAAGCCAGGGGAAGGGGCTGCAATCATTATGGTGAGCTTTGGAGTGACTTCAGTGCATGGGGGCCAGGCTAGGCAAGTCTGGGAAGGCGCAGAATGGAGTAAAGAAGGAACAAGGGCTCGAGCTGCCCTGGCATACAGCAGAGCTGGCAGACAAAGCATTTGCCTTCCTAAAAGGAGAAAGGTTTGTGGGAGTGCAGCTCCCCTCTTCCTTGGTGGCATGTGCTGTGGAGAAGGAGCAGGGCTGGGTTTAAACTCATCCCAGGGCATCAGTGGGGAGCCTGTGTCTCATGTAACTTGGAGCAGCCCCTTGGCTATCGAAATCAGTGCTTCTCAGCTGTCTTACATCTTCTTTCCTGTGATAGCCAGAGTCTGCTGGCATCTATTCTGCATGCATTTACATAAAACATAGGTATTTGCATAATATGCTATTCACACATGGTCAGCTCTTTCCCTGCAACCCAAGCAATCGGTGCTTTTATACTGTACTCAGTTGTGTCTTGTTTCTCACTTCTCTCTGCCTGCTGACCTTTTATTTGCTGGGATGCAGATGTTCTGCATGCAGGTTCCCACTGTTCCTAGCAAATTTCCATTTTAGGTCTGTAGCCAGCCCCTGCCACTTCTGCTCCTTTGGTGTGCACAGAGCAACATAGGTCTGTATCTGTGTTGTTAGGGATATGGATATATGGATGCTCCAGTATCTCTTACCCACAAAGATTGCTGGAGGGGATGAAAGTGCTCGGAGGTGTGTGTGGGCACAGGGGGTTAGCACAGGGGAAGGGACACATGCATGTGTGTTTGTGGTGCTGAGGAAGAAGGGTGGTGGGAGGCATGATGGGGATGTGGAGGTCACAGCTTTTGTGTGTGGAGGCAGAAGTGGCTCTAATGGATGCATCTACCTGCAGGCCCAGCATCCTCCAACTTGTTGCCAGAAATCCGAGTGAGGAGGGATGCTGGGGCTGCAGGAGGCACCCGGGTAAGAGCAATGGCAGCAACTGCGTCTAGGATTGCAGGACCAAACTAGCTCGGGTGTGAGTAGTTATTGGGCCTTTCTGCCCCATGGACCTGCTGTTCAGGACATCCAGAGCCCCCAGTCCACCCACAGAGCTCTCTTTGACCATCCCTTTCTCCTCACTGAGTGTTCACAGGCCACCTCAGGAAGCTTCTGTCCCACCAGGCAGATATGCATCACACAGCTTTGCATTGCTTTGCAGCTACTAAAAATAATGATTTGCATTAATGTGCAAAAAGTCAGATTCTGACCCCAACCAAAGCTCTTCTATGCTGATTTTAGAGTAATTCAGTGAATCTGCTGGGTTTTCACTAGTTTAATGAAAACTCTTACTGTGCCAGTGCTGATTTACATAGCATGAACCGAGGGGTAGGGCTGTTGTGCCCCAGCAGTGCCATCACCCTAATAAACCATCAGCCAGCGTGGGATGGGGTCCTCTCCAGGCTGCCAATTTCCCCTACGACCATTTCTGCTGGCAGAGCCACCATGAGGGCTGAGAGTGACATGTCCTCCCTTTGTGTTTCCTAAGCTGATGACTGCCGCTTGTTGTGCAAGCTCCCCAAGGTGAAGTGCTTGCGGAATGGACGGCGAGAAGGTAAGAGCTGTGTGCCCACCACCCAGCTAGGAAACACAGTTTTCAGGAGGTGGGAAGGGGATGGATCCATGGGGGACCTCCATTGAATGGGCGACAAGGGTGGTTAGTGGCTCCTGTGATACGTGGGGGGGCTGATAAAAGAAAATGTGATAAAGGGCTGGGATTTGAAATGGATCCCTCCACCCCCCTTTTCACTGGAAAAGATGGGATATTAAGATATCCAGTGGGGCTCAGCTGTAGCTTATTAGCCAGAAAATTAGAAGAGGCAAAACAAAGCCCCGGGTCTCATGCTTAAAGATGTTTGCTCTGATGAAGGAGATGAGATCTGCTCCTGCTGCTTCTGTGGCTTTTTTCGTTGGGTTTTGGTTTTTACGTTTTGGTGGGGTTTTTTAACAACTAATTGTATTTGAAAGATTAAGAAGGGCTCTATGGAGGATGAATGTGTGTCCTGCTGGGCTGCTGCTGGCAACCTTGAGAGACATTTTCCAGCTGCCCACAGTCTGAATGGGTGTTTTCAAGTCCTGCTTTGAGGCATTAGGAAAACAAAACAAAACCAAAGTCAAAGTTTTCCCATGCTGAAAATCAAAGGTGAGAGCCCAAGTGTGTGTTGGGTTGGGGAGACTGAGGAGCAGGAAGGGTTCGTCTGTGAATTCTCTCTGCAGAAGGTTTCAGCTCTGCAGGTCTGGGATCAGGGTGGCATCACCTTCAGTCTAAGAGATGCACCTGCTTTGGCAGGAGAGTAAGAGAAGTCTCCATAGACCTGCACCTCCTTCTCACCTTTCTCTCCTGTGTTTTGAGTAGCCCAGTCTGGAGGGCTTATCTCACTTAATGCATCACTAAAGCTGTACTCCTCGGGACCTGCCAGGATTTGGGGAGGGCTGAGGTGGGTGCAACAGACAGTGCCTACCTACAGCATCTTAGAAGTTGCATTGAGAGATATGGGACATCCAGGCTCTGTTCTCCTGTCCCTCTCTCTCTTGCTCAGGGGCTGTTCCTTGACCCTGTTCCTCTAGGGGACTTTAATATGAAAGTCAGCAATCTCCTTCTGCATAGACCTGATGTGTGGCTGCTCCCTGAAACTCTTCTGTCCCTCTGTATCTATCCCCATCTCCCCTTGTATTACCACTGTTGTCCTTCATCAAGAAGCTCTGCTCCCCTTGAACAACCTGCGTGTCCTTTTGTTTCCCAATGAACCATCTCCTTCCTTACGTTGCGGTTCACTTGAGCACTGGCAGCAAGCAGCAGGAATGTTGGAAAGACAGTTGAGTCCTGTATAAATAGGAACAGAGCATCTTTAAGAGCAATGATCTTGCCAAAGAGTCTTGTGTGAAACCCATGTATGCAGCTGTTTTCCATGACCTCCCTTGGTTCGTTTCTTTCTCTCACAAACACACACAGCAATCCATCTCCAGCTCCAAAGGACTCTGAATTCACCGTTAGGGCCCTGATGAGACAAGCAGACTCTTAGCACCTTGAGAGCCAGCCCTCTTTCTTGGTGGAAAATGTGTTCCCATTGAGATGTACATCATCAGTGCCCGTAGGGTGGAAGAGAGATCTGGGGGTCATTGAGACATGGAGAGGGACACAGTGGGGAAAAGCCAAATTCTGGCATGAGGTGATCCCACCCTTGACTCCCCTGGCCCATTCCCCACTGACTTACATCTATGTTGGATTTATTATCTGCATGGGGTTATGAAAGCATTTTGGGTCATGTTTTCCCACAGAAGGTGACAGCAGAAATAATTGTGTAAATTAAGGAATGGTGTAAATGCCATAAATCATTATGGTGAGCCCTCAGTGGAGCCCTTTGTTTTCTTCTGTGACCTTGCGAAATGGTTGGAGTGCCCTGCAGTGCCAGGAAGGAGGCAATAAACCTAAGCCAGGTTTTATCTGAATGGGATTTAGATGGGTCAAAACCCAGGAGATTCCTGAGTGCAGGAGATCATGCTGGAGGCACCCAGGGATGTTGCCCAGCTAGCTGGGTGGCAGCTGACAGTGTGTGTTCCTGAACAGGTCTGATCCGATCCCGAATCCGAGGGGCAGATGTGGCACAAGCAGGAGTCCTGACCTTCCTCGACAGTCACTGTGAGGTGAATAAGGACTGGCTGCTCCCTCTGCTGCAGAGGATCAAAGAGGTGAGTGATCCTGAGAGACCAGGGCCACCCTCAGGGGAAGCATCACTGATGTCCACCTCCTCTTCCCTCTTAATGGGCATGGCCACCCAACCATAAACCAACTGCATGTAGACATCTGAGTAAGGAAACAATGAGCTTTTAGGGTGCAAAAGTGGCCTTTTCTGATCTTCCTACACCCAGCACCCAGGTGGGACCATCTCTGCAGCAGGAAGAGTTGGTAGGACAAGGTGCAGTGGGTCTGTAACCGGCAGGCACATGCTGAGTGGTGAAAGGGGAATACATAGGCAGTGCTCCAGCAGCGTTTTTAATTAGGCTCATGTAAAATGCTCAGTGCTGATGATTTAAAGGAGTGATGGCTCCTTGAATAGGGGCTGAATTTAATTTCATGCAAATTAAGCACTAATAAATTGATTTAATAGGATTTAAATTCTGATGGTTTCAGAGCAGACAATGACATTTGCCTTTTGCCATCGGCGACTCTCTCCCCAGATCAGTGCACAGAGGCTCTGGGTGTCTTGTCACTTGAGTCAGAGGGAGCTCTGTGCTGGTGACCTGCTGGCACGGGGCAGGGGATGAAGTCTCTAGCTCCAGCATGGACACATGCTCCTCTGCCTTTGCTGTGCCTTATTCCTTCACCCTTGCTACACCTCTAACTCCTGATTGCTAGTATTCATTACTCAGTAATTTTGGCACTACTGGATTATGTTGACATAAGGTCAACTGAGGAGCAAGGGGATGCCTAGGCAGTGAGTAATGGAGAAACCTGCTCAGATGATGTTCATGGTGCCCCTTATCCAAGGTGTCTGCTTTTTAAACCTCCATATGTGATATCTGTGCTGGCTGGGTTGTGCATCCCCTGTGTGCAGCTGCGATGGGACAGGAGGAAGTGGTACACAGCACTAAGTCAGGTCCCTCTGCAGTGGCTGAGGGCAGTTGGTACTTCTCACGCTCATAGTGTAGCCAGAGCTGGAGAGGTCCAAACCTTGGTTTGCAGGCTGGGCCACAGTGTTGCTGATAGACAGTGATACAGTGAAAATGGCCCTTTCACATTATCAATTGCAGTTCCAGTGGCATTAGGAGAATATGTGCTATGATACCTCACTCCAGCCTTGTAGCTGGCCTGCCCCAAGGTGGGATGCACCAGTAAACTTCACTGCATTGGTTGTTCTTCTGAGCTTTCCTAAGGCAGGCATCTTTCATTCTCTGCGGAAGCCCTGCTGTATGTCAGTGAGGAATATCCAGAGCAATAGCCCCTTTCTCAGGCAGAGCTTTTGATGTGTTTTGGCAGAAAGGCAGCGGTGTCAGCAGGAAGGGGACAGGCAGACCTGCTTTCATGCACAGCTCCAGCACTGTGCCTCGCATTCATTGTCCATGGGGCAGGTGAATGTGGATGCCATGTGCAGAATCACCATAGGAATTTCACTGCATCATGGTCTGTATAGCATCCAAGGCACGGGTCACCTCCATGCACTTGTTATTTGCTCTTCTAGAATAAATCTCAGGCTGGAAGCAAGACAGTCTGTAAGCTTGCACTGCTGCTCATGCCAACTTCACCCTGCCCAGTGTCTTGTAGTCTCAGCCAGCAAGGGAGACTACCTATGAAGACTGTCGAGGGACTTGCAAAGCAAGTGGGGTCCTGCTTGCTTGCTTTTTAGCTGCTTGCAAAAGCTGCAGGATAAGGGCAGAGTCCTCTGATTCCTTCTTCCCAGGCCCACCATACCCACCTCCTCCATCAGGGTTAAAACATTGATCAATGAAGTGTATGAAATGTTACTGCTGCCACCTTCAGGCTGTGCTAAAGAGATGGCTTTCCTGTCCCCTGCTGCCGTGAGCATCAGCTGCCTAGAAAGAGAGTTTTCTTACTGTGTTACTCCTGGGAGCAGTCTGCTTTGAGTTAATGTGATTTAAATTTGAAGCAAAGGAGCAGTGAGTGCCTCGAAGCACACCCAACACTTTCACCAGCACCATGAGCATCACTTCTCTTTCATTTGCACAGCCAGCACAGCTATTTCTGCAGCTTTCCATGGTGGAAAACCCCAGAGGCTGTGTGTGCCACCACGCACCCGTGTGAAGGTGCCCCCCAAGCCCCACGCTGAACTTTCCCACCAGCCAATGGCATCTCCCCTGTCTGACACTCAGTTTTTGGGTTTAGGCAGCACATGCCAAGCTTATGGGTTTGGAAACAAGCAGGACTAGAAAGTGTAAGACAAGTGATGGCATGTGGGGGAAGAGAGAGCATCTCAGACCCATGTCTTGGAATGTGTGTGCTCCAGGAAGTAGCAGTGACAGTGGGAGTTTTGCACCAGCATGTTTGCAAGTCTATGTGAGTGCGTGGGCACAGGCTCTTGTTTTTACTTATGGAACAAATAAAGCCATTAACGGTGCATTTCCACTGAATAACTCTTCAGAAAATGTAATTATGCAGCCCAAGGTGTTTTTGCAATATGACTCAATGAGCTCGCCCCAAAACAGGATTTACACATGGCAACAGGATGAACCAGTGGATGAATCCCCACTTCCAGCTCAAGCACACCAAACACTCCCCTGTGGCAGGTGAGAGGCAGCCTGACCCGCTCACTTTACTTAATGCTTCTGTGGGGCCAGAGAAGCAACCATGGCCCTTTCTGTTGACCATTACGAGGTCATGATATAGAGGCTGGGAGGCAAGCTGGGGTCAAGGCTCTTTTCCAAGGTTGAAATGTGCCTGTTGTCTTCAGGATCACTTTCAGAGTTTTAGCTTGTTTATTTAGTTCCATGATTTGATTTGTTTGAGAAGTGTATTGGAAAAGGGAATTCTCAGGTTTTTTAGAGTTTCATGTGAAAGAGGATTGAAGATTCGGGTGTTGTTAATAGTAGCATGCCCTGGCATGGCAGGGTATAAAAAAATCTATAAGGGTGAAGCTGCCTATAATGAGATCTGGTGCTCAACCCAAAATAAATCATAGCAACAGTGCTGTGTTCTTGAGCATTCTGGGCTTCTCTTTACAGGATCACAGAGACCCTCATGAAAGCTGAGTAAGCATAAATGTGCTCAGGATGTGGCAGGGAAATTGAGGCAGGGGAAGGCTGCACTGCTGAAGGCTAGCATTTTGTAGTAACGCTGTCAGCTGAGATGTAAAGAGGATTTTCTTTCATGAAGGTATGCCATGCAATACACAGGAATGGAAGATGCTTGAGTGACAAGTTTTAAATGAGCAGGCATGAACCTATCCCTGCAGTGTTCATCACGCAAAGCAGATGTTTTGCTTAAAACCTTTCCATTTCCCTCAGGCAACTGAAGGATGCTTGGCTATACTCGGGGGGGGGAGGGGAGCACTGTGCAGCAGCTATGGTGGGTTTGAAAGGCTCATTGCACTTGGACATGACTTGAGTTTCCCCATGCAGGATGTAGGTACAGCAGACCTTGCCCTTTTGGTTAGATGTGTGACTTGCAGAAAGTCATGTTGAGACCCTTACGTTAACAAACATGAGGTTGGGTTTGGAAATACCAAGTATTTGTCATGTTTATTTGGAAAACCTGAGCTCTAGTCCAGCTCTCAGCTCATGGCCTTCGGTTCCTTCTTCCTGCAGTTGCAGTTGAATGCTTCCTTATTAGGACAATTTCTAAAACAAAGTGTTTTCTGAGGGAGAGAGCAAGCCTGTGGTGCTCAGATGCTTTCCTTTGCATGGCTGTGAAAAACAATTTGATCTGGCAAGGGTGAAAGCTTGAAGTATGAGCTATAATTGGAGTTCAGGGTTTTGAAAGGAAAAAGGGAGATAAGAGACCAGTGAAAGCTGTCAGAGTCTCTTCCTCCCGTAGATATTTTTGTTCATAACTGTTTGTATAATCTCTTTGCCCATAACAAGATGTTCATTAAATCACCACCAACTCTTTTAAATAATTCAGGTCTTTCTTTTTTAACTCTTTCACACCATTGGCAAAATTCTGTCTGTATCCCCACAGTTTGTACATTTATAAAACAGCTGTACTTGAGATGCTTGCCTGCCTATGGTTTTCCTCTGTTGGTTCCGCTGCTTGTTTGTCGCCTGACTTCTGAAATCCAATAAAACGTATTTAAGGGAGGCAAAAGGGGAATACATTGCTGAATTTGCAGAAGATAGATGGAGCTTTGCATCCAACTGAGGTGGGCTCCAAGTACATGCATAGCCTGCAAAGGGAGAGGCTGTGGGTGAAGCCAAAGTCAGTGAGAGATGCTAGCTCAGCAGCCCAGAAGGCACAGTGCCTGCCTACCCAACATCTCTTGCCATCACACCCCTGGTTCCCAGCAACCCCTCCACGTCTTGGTGCTGTTGCCATTAATTCCTTGGTTGAATGGATATGATGGCTGAGGAAGAGGAGTTAGTGACATGCACATGGCCCTGATAAACCAGAATAACACCAACATTTCCAGCCTCCTGGTGTCTCCAGGAGCTTAGAGAATCCCTTGACCAATTTGAGTTATCTGAAGTCATGGGTCGTCTTCTGCTTTCCAGGATCCCACCCGAGTGGTCAGCCCTGTTATTGACATCATCAACTTGGACACTTTTGCCTATGTGGCAGCTTCCTCGGACCTCAGAGGAGGTAAGTCCAAGCCATGTGAATGGATGCCCTGCAGGCATACCCTGTAGGCATCCATGCCAATGGTGTGACCATGCACTGGCTCAAGGAGCTGGTGACTCTGCACCGCACGGCTGCCTCTTGCTATCTAGTAAAAAGCACATTAGCACTCAGTGCTCCCCGCTGGCTGTTTTCAGGCTATTTTAGAGACAGGTAAGGAATGGTCTTTGCTACAGTGGGTAAGGCGGTCAAGCAGGAAACAACGGTCATCTAGAAGTCATCCTTGGCAGCACTGAAAGGCAGGCTGCTGACAGGAGGAGATGGGCGATGTCTAGGCAACAAATGGAGGATGCAACTTTAGTGCTTATTAGTATGCCTGTGCTATTTGTAGCACACAATATCCATCAGAGCATGTATCTGTGTGCACAAGGGAACAAAGTGAGGTTGCAGCAGCAGCTTTAATTCTGACTTTTCCTGCCTTTGGAGTGCTTGACTTTGCAATTGTAATGCAATATGTTGTCTCTGGTTCATATGCAGTAGCAAAATATATTAGTCATTGGACTCTTCTCCCAAGAGCTGCATCTCCATGGCTTAAGTAATTTGAAAGTGGGGAAAACACTCCATCAAACATGGCTTCTGCAGCCTGCGTTGCTTTCTAATTCATACCCATTTCTAATTTCCCCATGGTACTTCTTTACTGTGGTTTTAGGTTTTGACTGGAGTCTGCATTTCAAATGGGAGCAGCTTTCCCCAGAGCAGAAAGCCAAACGACTTGATCCCACCGAACCCATTAAGTAAGTCAAGAGGGAGAAGGAGGCACCTGGGACAGGAACAGGCGTCTCATCTGACACCTTATGTGTGTCACCATGCACCATAGCAGTGTGATACTCCTTCCAGGGCAGCTCTGAATTTCTAATACCTATAGCGAGCCTCTGGCTAGCTTGGGTTTTGCAGTACAGCTTCATCTCCCAAAACTGGAGCCTGAGGGTGCTACAAAGGTAGAAGGAGTCTGTTTATGGTTTGCTGAATATGATTAGGGAAAAGCCAGTGCTCTACACTCTTGCTTCTCTCAGCTCAACAATCACTTAAAAATAAGGCAGTGTCTTCACCCCACTTGATACAAATGTGAATGTTTAGTCCAGCAGTGCTGCTTCTTAAGATGCTGCTGTTAACAGAAGCTGTCACTAGCTTCCCAAAGGCTCTTCCTGCATTCCTGGTTGTTCTGCCAGGTAGGGCACTGTGGAAAATAGCCTGGACGCAGCAGTCACCCCAGCTCCTCCCAAGCCTATGCTAAGGCATCCACACTGTCTGCCAGCATGGAGGGACTTGTGATGAATGGCAAGTCTCAAGACATCTTCTGGGTCTGCCCTTACCTCCTCCATGGACCTTCTCTGTGCAGTTTCCTTGGCTAACCCGAAGAATGAAAAATAACCCTGTTTTGAAATAAAGAACACACAGCCAGTGATGGCTTTAAGAAAGCCCTTCTGAATTGGCTCTGCCTTCCCCTCCCCAGTGGAATGGTGCTCTTAATAGGCTGGCTCCAGGCAAAAAAAGCCCGTTTGAGTGAGTAACCCCCCTCCATCCCGCCCCCAAGCGCTAAGTGCATTTGTGATGCTGAAGCCTACAATCAGGGCTGTGAACTTGGGGCTCGTAGGAGTTGTGCTGACGGGTGCATTAGCCAGTCATTAAGTGCCAGGCAATTTATGATTGACAGTGAAATACCAAGGCAGCTGAAAGAAAAGCTCAGATGCTTTTCGAGGGCTGTTGTCCTTGTTTGGTAAGAAGGAGGTGCTTAGGTAATGTCCCTATGGTGGAAGAGGAGGCAAACGGAAAGGCTGCTTCTGTGCACCCAGGTGCTGCAGCAATGTTTGAGAGTGTGTCTCCTCTTCCTTACCTATTCTGCAGGACTCCCATCATTGCTGGGGGGCTGTTTGTGATTGACAAAGCCTATTTCAACCACCTGGGGAAGTACGACAGTGCCATGGACATCTGGGGTGGGGAGAACTTCGGTGAGTCACTTTTCTTCCTCCTAAGCCTTGCAGCATTGGCTTCTCTTCCCGAGTCATGCCAGCTGGATACAAGGTCATTTTGGACTTTGCCTTGAATGCTCTGCATGGTTTCTCTCACTTATATTCATAAGTAATGGTATCAGGTAAGTAAGGGACCCAGGAGTGATGGGAAGTGAGCAATTGTTTATACTCTCTGCCTTCCACGCTGCTTTGATTTTTCTATGTGTAAATCACAAAGTTTTCAGCTTTGGTATTACCAACAGATGAGAACACCAAATGCACCCTCCTATTCCTTCCTGATATTATTTTTCTCATTAAGAAAACAAAGACATGTCTTATTCCATTGTCTGACAACAGCATTTGGAAACTATGAACTGAGACATCAGTGCCTCCCTGAATTTGCAGAGTGCCTGCAACAGGAGCTCCATTGGCATGCTGCAAGCAAAGTAGCACGGCTATTTTTCCATTCCTCTATCACTAGATGGCTAAGCGCTGCCAGGCTCTCCTTCACGCTATCACTTTCCTGCATGAAAACAAAAAGATTAAGAGCTAGGCTAGACTCAGTCTCCTCTTCCCATTGTCACAGGCCAAGATGGGCATTAAGAAATCTCCTGCATGCAAACTTGAAAAGGCACATGAAAGAGGTAACAAGCCTGTCCCTTTTCCCCCATGTCAAGCAGAGCTGGATCAGGCGGGGCTGTTCTCTCTTTGAAGTCCTAGCGATGCTGCAGGTCAAAGCAACAGCCTGTATCCATGAAAGAAGGGGGAGGCACTTTATGTCAGGGAGACAGATTAGAACCTGGTTTTAATAGCTCACACCTCTGGGGAGTATGGCTAGCAAGGAAGGAAGGATCTTGTGTCTTAACACACACAGCGATGCTGTCAGTCATCCAAAGGAACAGATGCTGCCGCCTTGCAGTAACCCATCCACTGCCTGGCACTGTTGTTTCCTTCACATGCCTTTTCCCTCTAGCATATTTTATTTATTCATATCTTGTTATGCAGTAGGATCTCGTTCCTTCGTGCTTTCTCTCTGTGGGTGGGTGTCTTGCCACCGCACTGACTCAAAGCATCTGCTCCTCTGAGTGGGGTAGCTTAGAGCAAAACTAGGAGTGGAGCACTGGATCAGTGGCCCAGAAAAAGCATTCGAGAAGGGAACTAGATAGGAGGAGAGGGATTGCTGCACATTGCCTGACCCGCTGTCCAAGTCTGCTCATCATTCATCTCTGACAGCTCTCGTCACCAGCCCAAGCTGCTCCTCAGAAATGAACAGTGACAGGGCAGCCTGCCCTCAAAGGGAAGCTCCATCCAGGCAGCTTGTCTGGTGCCCTGTATCAGGAGGCATTGTGCCCCTTGCTTGTGGTTATAGTCCATCCTATGTAGTGTGATGTTTGCCTTACTGGTGCTATGCCCAGTGATGCTGGTCCTGACTGAACATGTACTGGCTGTGCTTCAGGGCATGATGCTGCCTCAGGATGGTGTGACAAAGAGAAGCTAGGCAAGTTAACACTGCAACAAAGAAGTGCAGGTCTGCATAGCAGCAGGGCAGATCCCATCCTGCCCATCGTCCTAAGAGCAGAAGTGTTCCCTGTTCAAAACTGATGCCTATCAAGGGCAGCATGTCTTACCTCTCCTTAAAACACAGGCAAGGGCAACTGGGATCCTGCTGGCCCTGGTCAGTCCTGGGTGGGTGAAAGACAGCAGGAGCTGACCCAGCAGCAGCTCATTTTGGGGGGCACTTATAGCAAGCCCTGCTTTTTCTGGTAGCTTAGTCTTGAGAATAGGCAGGATTCTGGTCAGGGGAGCATCACTGCTGCCTTTGTTGTTATTGACCAGGCAATTAGAGGGGGCTGGAGACTTCAGGCAAAACAAAAGCAAGTGTGTTTGGGTTAGGAAGAGGATATTGTAGGTATTTTACTTCTTAAATTTACTTAATTCCATGTAGACAAGTTGATGAGTAACAGCATAAGGATTTGCAGAGTAGAAAGAAATGCTAAAGGTATTTTGCCAAGCTAAGGCCAAGCCTGGTGCATACTGCTTACATCTCTCCTTGGGGTTCCTTGGAACTGCCACCCTCACTGGGGATATCTCTTGAGGGTCAAGTAAAACACACTTGGTTCCTGCTCCCTGGCTTCTCTCAGCTGAACCCATGCCCTGCCTTCGGTGATGCCTCAGTTTACCTCTTCTCAAGGCATTTAACTCTAGGCTGCCTGTCTGGAGACCTTGTTTTTTAGCTGCCACAGATGGCTCTATGGGTCATTCCTACCTTCCAAAACCTGTGCTTTAATTGCTTCTTCTGGAACTGTAACAGTGTCTGCAGGGTGCAACATGTCCGAAGCAGAGAGCTCAGACTCCTCACCATCTCCTGCCTCCCCAGTGCTGTGCTCTCATTCCAGTTCACAGTGCACAGAGATCATCTCAGCCCACCTTTTCATTAGGCTTTAAATTCAAAGCAGGCAGGAACTGAATGGAGCAGGTCTTTCCCTTGCAGTGCTGCAGGCTGAGCAGGAGGACCAGAGGAGGTGAAGGCACATCACAGCAGCCACTTTGTGCTTCATAGCTGCTCTGCTCATTGTCCCCTTTTATCCGGCACCCTTCTGCTTTACAGAGCAGTGCTAGTGGTGTGGACAGCGCTGGGACACACAGGCAAATGACAGCAGCAGCCACGTGCGAGGGATCCGAGCACAGCAGCTTAGAGCAGCTGCCTCCTGCTGTAATCTCATTTCCCTGCAGCTGTGATTAAGGTTGCTCCCAATATAGCACCAGGACATGGCACAAGGGCACGTTTTATTGGCCTGTTAATACCCAGCACTGGGGAAAGTGGTGAGGCTCCAGCTGCTGTTGCGACTCTTGCCTGTAAACACAGCAGTGAAGGTGAAGAAATACTTCTCCGTGCTGTGCTTTCCCACCGCAGCCTTTGCTGGACCCTTCTGCCAGAGCCAGCTGTTGGGGATGGGCTCAAGCCTTGAGTGTGAGACCCGTGCACCAAGGCCATGCCATCTTCCTGCTTCCATCAGCTAAAGAGCAGGTGGGTGTGCTGGGAGAAGGGATGTGAATGACATGAATCTGTCTCCCGCTCTTCAGCAGTGTGCACCTTGTGGTTGAGCTGTGTGTGCTGAGGAGGCTCTGGAGGTGCAGGCTGCAAATCTCCTTTGCTCCCTGAAGCTGTGAGTTGGTTTTGGAGGGGTGGCAGCTTTGTAGGCCAGCAGTGCTTGTGTTGGAGGAGCAGAAGTGCTGTCTGTGCTGCACAAATGGCATTCCCGCCACAAGCGTTTGTCTTGCCAGCATCCGACCTGGGGACAAGCCATCCTTGTGCTGGCATATGTGAGGGGACAGCTGAGAGCACAAGCTGATAAAGACAAGGGGTGTCCTCCTGTCTGACTGTATCTGTGTGGGAAGTGAAAAAGTATTTGTAGCTTTAGAGTAGGTACACGCTACGTACAGCTTTATGCTGTCAACAGATGATAAAGTAGGATGCAAAGAACTGCAGAAGCCTTTTCTTTTTAACTTTATTTCTTTTCCACACTGGTTCTAAGCATGGCTGTCTGACAATATAGCTGTGGATTCATAGCTTCACAGGCGTTAGGACCAGATGGACCCATTACATCAGCCATTCTGCTCACCCGTCCTACCTCACCAGCTAGGATTTCATCCAGCTCCCTGCCAAGAGCCCTATAACTTCTGGTATCAATTGTGCCACTTGAGAGGTTTCCATGGAATAGCCAGAGTGGCTTGTGGCAACTAGGAGGCATTTTCTGTGCTGACAGCTTATCCAGATTTTTGGGGTAATCCCTCCCACCATCAACCTTTGTTAACGTGTCTGCCTTGTTGGCACAGCATCATCACTCATGGTCCAGAGTACGTGCTGGGCAGGATAAGCACCTGCTCATTTTAGGACAGGTGATGGATGCATAGCTCTCTGTTCATTTTCACAATCAATGGTAGATTCATAAAGATAATGACTATTGTAGTCTTTAATAAACAGAATTCATGGCCTCTCCTGGTGAACTTGACAGCTCTTTGGGGGGAAATGACTGAAAAAGGCATTGCAGAAGTAATGAGGGGAGCACAAAACTGGCAAGCTGATGCTGCGATGTAAGTCAGCTGCATGAAAAGGGAGCTATTTACTATGTCCCTTATGCTATTGTGATGGCACCTTTGTGCTACAGGTAAGTTTCAAGTGCACTGACTTCAAACAGCTCGTAAGAAGCTTTGAAATGCACTTTTGAGGCAGTTGTGCCTGAGAAAGCCCCTCTGGTAATTGATTTACCCCAATTTAATGTGGCAGAGGATGAAGTGAGAGGTAACGCCAGGATCCAGCCTGCTCTAGGACACTAAGACCAGATTCTGAAGCTGCTTCTTTTGTAGAAATCTCTTTCCGTGTGTGGATGTGTGGAGGGAGCCTTGAAATCATCCCCTGCAGCCGCGTCGGACACGTCTTCCGGAAGAAACATCCATACGTCTTTCCAGAGGGAAATGCCAATACATACATTAAGTAAGTAATTTGTGCTTGCTTTGTGTTGTGGGGAAACAGAATAAGGTGTTGCCTTGTGGGAAGCGGGGAGCAGACAAGACACTGAGGAAAATTTGCTGGGAAAACTTCACAGTATGGGCAGGAATCCCCTGAGCCAAAGGAAATGCAAGTCAGTACAACTCATCCTGGGGATTTCTACAGTATTGAGAACATGACAGAAATAGGACACTGATGTGATACCTTTCATCAGCACAGAGATGGAGAGATGGCCACAGCATGTCTCTGAGAGCTAGCTACTATAACAGCAAATGGATTAGACCCTTAGGTCAGCAGAACACATTGGGCTGCGCCTTGTTGGCAGGGACACTAAAGGAACTGCCAGGGCACCCCAGCTGAAGGGGACCCATGCACAAACACAGGAACATAAACTGAATTGGTACTGAAATGAGCTGAGCTAAGCTCCTGGAAATGGCAGCCAAGGAAAGAGGTAGTCCAGAAATGGGAAAGGTGATGGGAGCAGCTAGTGAAGTCAGGATGGATTTCCTCCTCTTTTAGAGCATGAGGCTGAACATTATCCATTAAGTAAATGACAGAGGAAAACACCAGGGCATTTAATGCAGAGTTGGTTTTCAGCTAAACTGCATTTGCCTGTGTTTACACACCAGGAATTCCTCTTAGTGTGGGGTTCCAACTGTGTTTGTGAAGACCCAGCCACCTGCAGCAGGGTTAACACTGACCTGGGTTCTCTGCAGCTTTGCATGAGACAATTAACCAGGGGAGTGCAAATTATACCTCTCAGCTATACCTATATGTGATTTCCAGCCACGTAGTGTGTGGGGCAGGAAGGAGACCTTATCCTCTTGCTTCAAAAGGTTGGCAATGAGGGGCACAAGACATAGTTGTTATCAAGAAGATGGACACAAAATTGAGAGTCAAGGGGAAAGATCTTGCTTTTAGTAGCGAAATAAAACTCCTGCAGAAGAGGCTGGGACGTGGCAAAACCTCCAGTGATGGAATTGCTGCAAACCTGAGTGAAAAAGTCGGCATCTGCGTTGCATCACCTGCAGGAGGAGCAAGGGGAGCTTGAATGGGTACAGTTCTTGTGGCTGTGCCTCAGGCACCAGTGTCTGGGACTTTGAGGACGTCTGAATCAACGCCTGGGTTTCAGCCTCAGCATTTGTCTCCATGTTTCTTCTAAACCCCAACGAGATCAGGAAGCCAGACAACAACAACACCGTGCAGTTTGGGAAAGGTTAGGTACAGATGTAGACGCTGTGATTTAGGCATCTCTTGAGCAAAAATGCTTAAGACTACTGCAGTGGTCTTACAGAGGGAGGAAGAAGCACCACGAATCAGCAAGAGACTGAGCAGTCTGGAGATCCATATCTGTTAGCATTAGGAGCTGGGATTTCATTTACCTTATGTTATCTGTCAACTTAAAACTTAATCTTACAGTATATAGACTGAGAAGAGAAGCAGCTTCTGCCAACCTGATGCTATGCGGTAGCTGTTTAAACAGAGATGCTAGCAACAAGTGTCTTTCTGCCAGATACTAATGTTTTTCCACACAGCCTCTGTGCAAGAGATGGCTCAGGCTCCAGTGAGGTACTGGCTTAACATGCAGACTATCCCTTTTTCTGGCCACATGGGACTTGGTAGGATCCAGAGCCTGCCCCATGGCAACTGCAGCTTAGTAGTGTGGTAGCAATAGTTTGGAGCCTGGCCTGCCTTGGAGCAGGGGCTTAGAGGACTCCTCTGACCCAGGCAGGGGTAGGCAGATAGGCATAGAGCAACAAAGCTATTTGCAAGGGGAGTTAGAGCCATTTGAAGCCAACAGCAGATTCCTCTGCAGAAACCTGGCTGATGTGGAAGACTGACATTTATGCTACAGTACTATGGCCAGGATGGTTTAAGTTTTGAATGCTGAGATTTGCCACTGTGAAATCCAGGAATGCAAAGCAGGAGAATCCATTCAGGACTGATGCAAAGTAAATACTTGCCTTCAATCTTTGGCAAGTTTTGCATCACTTTTCAGAGCTCCATCCTAGCCACTGGCTATAACCCCAGGCACACCTGCCTGGGAGATGATGCTTATGAGAAGCTTCAGTTCTGAGTGTGGTAGCTACAAAGCATCCAGTTTGAAATGGTGAATTCTTCATGCAAGTTTTGGCCTGTTGCGTTTGGTCCCTGGAGTGATGGGGAGGAGGAATGCCTTCTCTACTACTGAGGGGTGTGGTAGCCCAAAGGTGGCTTGGGTGAAGGCAGCGCCCAAGTTGAGGATGGGAGGATAGCAGGATGGATCAGTCAATCCATCACCCTGGGGGCTTCCTTGGTTTCACTGTCCTTTGTTGCCTCCTTTCAGGAACACCAAGCGCACTGCCGAGGTGTGGATGGATGAATTCAAGCAGTACTACTATGCTGCTCGTCCTGCAGCCCAGGGGAGGCCTTATGGAAAGTAAGTGTGCTTAGTGCCTGTCCCTGCCTGTGCCCTGCCTTCTGCAGTGTGTGTTCCCGGTGATGTTGCCCTGCTTCGGAAACCCGCCTGTGTTGTTTCTGTAGTAACGCTCGATTAAATGCTAATGGTAGGCAGATGCTTTGAGCACAGCAATGAAACATATAAAGAGCTAGTTTGTATGCTGTGCTAGTTTATCCCAGCAAGTGAATCAAATCAAGGTGGGGGAAATCCCCCTCTGCCTATATCTCACCTTTGGTATTAGGTATAAGTACCTCTGGTCTCAGAGAAGAGGGAGTTTGCCATTCATTCTGTGTACAGTCAGAAACACCACCCTGTCAGGAGGACTGAAAGGGTTTGCGTTAATTTCTCATTTTTATATGCTCTTCTTTTCCTTAGAAAGTTTCCTTTAGACCACAGGGGGTTCCAAATTCAATCCCAAATTCCTTGTGGCTACTCTTCAATCTCCAGGATAAATAAATCAAAGTCCTGGTGACTAACCTATTTCTACTGAATCCATATCCTCTCCCCATCTGTCAGCACTGAATGAAGTAACAGCTCTGTCCTATTACATATATGAGGGTGTAGAGAAGATAGCCTATGCAAAGGGAAGGTACTGGAGGCTTCCCACTGCTCTGTAAATGCCAGCTCAGAACAGCTCCATAGGTAGAGGCTGGCCCAGGGAGGAGCTGGAGTTTGGAAAATGTCACTATACAGCAGGATCCCTCAGCAAAAGTTTTGCCCTGGTTAATGAAAGAAAGGAATATTTCACCATGAGATTAGCTTCTGCTGACTGAAAGGTGTGTTTAGGCACTCTGGGAAATCAAGGCCTCCTGTAGTCCTATAAACTTATAACAGAATATATTAATCACCTGGTGCATAAATAAATTAATGCCATTTGCATATAATAAATAGCATACTTTTTTTACTAAGCATTTTTAAACAGCTGTACTTTTCCATGAACATTTTCATCCACTAAACTCTAGACTTCTTGTTCAAATGGCAGTGTGTCATCATGCCATTTTACTCAGTGGGACCTCCAAAGAAACTGAGATCAAAACAACCACCCAAGCTCAAGCAGAAGAGAGAAGAAAACAGAGCTGCTGATGCTCCTGTGTTTGCTGGCAGTGCAATATCTGTTAGGTTTCTCTCTGCCTTTCTTTTTGGTGCGTTGGGTCTCAGCTTCGTAATTTCCATTGTACCTCTATGATATTTTCTTTCCACAGCATCCAGAGCAGAGTGGAGCTGCGGAAGAGGTTGAAATGCCACAGCTTCAAGTGGTACCTGGAAAATGTTTATCCTGAGCTCCGGTATGGAAGTGCGATCCTCACCAGTCTAGCAGGCTAGTGGGATGCCCCATCCTTCCTGCCCCACAGAGCTTTCCTCTGCACCTCTAGTCCCCTGCCCCAGACACAGTCTCCTCCTCCTTTGGACTTCACAGAAGTGCACAGTGAATTTTGTGCTGTCTTTAAACACAGCTTGCTCAGTGTGACATGGTTCATTTGTGAGCCTGCTTTCTCTAAACAGTGTTACAGACTCCTTGGCTCTTTGCTGTAAGGCTGGTGAGGGGCAAAACACTAGTTGTTTCTCTTAGTTCTTGGAGCTTCCTCAGGTATCCTCCTGTCCATGCTGCAGGATAGGTGGTGCAGGGAAGTAGGCAGTTTCCCTTACAAAAGTATCCCAAGGTGAAAAATCCACCATAGAGCTGTTGGGCTGTTTCCATATATAACCATAGAATGGTTTGGGTTGGAAGGGAACTTCAAGCTCCTCCAGTTCCAACTCCCTGCCATGGGCAGGGACACCTTTCACTAGACCAGGTTGCTCCAAGCCCTGTCCAATCTGGCCTTGAACAGTGCCAGGGATGGGGCAGCCACAACTTCTCTGGGCACCTTGTGCCAGCGCCTCAGCACCCTCATAGTAAAGATTCTTGCTTACAAAAAAGCACCTGATTTCCAGTCCTTTCAAACTGTTCCATGATATTTAAGATTATTCTGTTGTGAACAGGATTTTTTTGTGACCTGTATTCAGGTGACTTTGCCTTACATATAGCCTAATGCTGACCTAAATATGCACTTTCACAGTTGCTTTTGCACAGATCTGGTTTAGTCATCAAAATAACTCCAGAAACCATTGCATCCATTCCCTCAGCCCCAGGAGGGCTGCAGTAGTTTTGGAGATACCTCCAGGACCTGCTGGTGCAATGGCTGACTGCAGAAATGCAGTGTTCACTTGTTTTTTTTTGCCATGCGTGGCACTGCACAGCAGCATTCACAGGGAATGCCAGGGTTCTGTGGCAGTTTGATATAAAGTTCCCCGCTTCTGTGAGCTGAAGGCTGACCTTCAGCCTGCTCGCAATCTATTCCTTGCTCCCCTGTTTGCCTTGTGCAGTGTTATTTATTTCTGCCTCTTATAAAGGCCAGCCATCCATCTCTGAGTGCTGCTTCTGCAGTGTCCCGGTCCATGTACTACTCTCAGTGGTTCAGCGTTGTAATAGAACTTGCCACTCTCATTTTCTGAAGGTGAAATGGTGCCCCTGCACCTTCCTTATCCCACTGAGCCTCCCTTTGGATACCCGTGTGCCTGGAGCAGTAGGGATGTTGCTTTCATGCTGTTCCCACAGGATTCCTGAGGAATCGCTCTATCAGACTGGGATGATCAGGCAAAGGCAGAGCTGCCTGGAATCACACAAGTCTGAAGACCAAGAGTTCCCCATCCTGAGCTTAAATCCTTGTATCAGCAGCAAAGGCACGGCAGCAACGGCACAGGTAAGACGTGCTGTGTATCCTCATGCTGCCAGCTGGAGAGAAGGCTCTGGGGCAGCTTCAAGATGATTTCCTAAGTTTGCTAAAGCTCTGTTGAAGGATTAACTGTTCTGCCAGCCCCTCTCCTAAGATACCATGTAGTTAAACCTTGGTAAGTCCTCCTTACCTCAATGGAGGCCCTGGGCAGGTACTGGTGCAGGAGCCACAGTACAGGGTGGACTGCTTATGTGTGCGCTTTCCTGTGCTGAGCGCTTACTGCTGCTCAGGAATGCCACGCGCTGTTCATCTGCATTGATCAGAGAAAGACAAAGAGAACTGTAATTTCCTCTCATCTTTCAGGCTTATTTCTTTCAAAGTGCTCTGAATTGCAATGGTATTTAGAACTTCACAGTTTGCATTCTCTCAATATTAGATTGCCCATTAAGCTAGTAGGAATTTAATGAGGAGGATGTTGCTTTTTCCAGTCTCTCTGAGATGAGGAAAAGCCACATGAATAGGTGTTCTCAAAAGCATATTCTTGGAAATGCTAGAGCCAGGAGCAAGCACATGTGCCTTGCAGTGGAGCTGCTGAAGCAAGACCCCAAAGACAGAGCCTCAAGACCTGCTTTTGCTTCAGATTCCCTTTGTGATTTTGGGCATGCCAGTCGGTTGTCTCGTATTTCCAGCTATAAAACAGGGAGGATAACAATCACTCACTTCTTCAGGGATGCCATGAAATAATTTAATAGGCAGCAGTGTGCTTGCTTCCACTTGACTGTACATCCTTATCCCTCATGGTTACACATTCAAATCAGGTAGCTACGCATATAAAAGGCCCAGCCTGGAGATGCTGCTGAAAATGCCCCTCATTTGTATGTGCAAATGAAGCATGTCATTATGTGCATCTCTTTTGCATGCAGTTGGATGCCTGTCTTTAGTCAGGAAAATAATATCTGCTCCACAGTGTGGTAAAATCAACAATGGCTACTTGAATCTTTGTCAGTACAGAAAATAGAATCCCAGAATAGTTTGGGTTGGAAGGGACCTTGAAAGTTCATCTAGTCCAACCTCCTGCAATGAGCAGGGATGTCTTCAACTAGATTAGGTTGCTCAGAACCGCATCCATCCTGGCCTTGGATGTCTCCAGGGACGGGGCATCCATCACCTCTCTGGGCAACCTGTGCCAGTGTTTTACCACCCTCATTGATATGTAACTATGTGGTACTTGCAGTTATATTTACTATGAGGTGAACATAACTGCAAGTACCACATAGTTACAGTTATAGAATCATAGAATAATAGAATAGTAAGGGTTGGTTTCCACAATTTGGAATTCTTTTTTTCCTTCCACTGCTTCATGGACTTTTTACACAGTGAAACAGCAAGAGAAGTGAGCTGGCGAGAGCAGGGCATCATGTTTCATAGGGCCAACACTGCTGAAGTTAAACGAAGATGTTTCAGTGACAATCGCAACTTTCAATTAACTGGCTGTTTAAAAAAACACATCTGGGAAATGCAGAATGGAAAATGCTGCTGCAAGGTAGCGCTCCAAAATGAAATGTGTTGGTCTTTCTAAAACATCAATTTGATGTTATACTTTAAAATGAGCAATGTCACAACCAACAGGTTGCATTGTGTCATTCCCACCAAGCACATTTTGTTTGACATTTCCGTACAGGATTTTTTTTTTCAGTCTTTCATGCCACAAAATATTCATCTTCCCATTCTGATTGCACAGCAGTTTGCAATAGGTCAACATTTCAGCTGGATGGCAACTCCATTTCTTGTGCACATCCAGGACTAACTCTGCAGGGGAACAGAAAAATGCACTACAAACAGATTGCTAAATAGCTATACTCAATACACAGGCAGGAATAGAGAAAAGCCATCTTTCTCTTTCTTCCTAGGGTAGTTCTCTGTTATTTGCACCCATGGAGAATATTTCAGATGGAAACAAGATAATTAAATTTTCATTGTGAATAGAAACTTATGTTTTAGTTACACAGTTGTTACCACCTGAACTTGTGGAGTCACCTGGTTATGCTCTTGCTACTTAGTTTTGTATTTAGTATACCAGAATAGAGCAATAATCTTTGCTTTTAACATACTGGAGTGACATCTTGTTTATCCTAAGCTTCATTATTTGAAAAATAGATTAGCTAAATCAAAGCTGTGGTTTCCTAGCATACTGTGGAAATATCCTTGCTACCCAGGTACTTTATTACTCATGTTAGTAACATTGATTTGGTTGCCTGGTTGCCCTTCTGTAGCTCTCTCCATACTAGGCTCCCCAAGCCCTTTACCAACATTACATGCATGAAGGATCAGTGAGAAGATCTGAGGTGCCATACGTCACCATGGCTTGAGAAGAGAGAAACAGGAGCTGTCAGATGGCAATCAAATTCTCTCTATTTTAGTGTTTTATCATCTGTAGTGCAGGAAAGGGGTGTTGTGAGCCCTCTGGCCACATCCATGCTTTGGGTAAATTCAGAAGAGTTCATTGCACTAAAATCAGATCTACACCCTTAGCAGATCTCACAAACGCTCTATGCTGGTGTCTGGTGTTAGTCCTAAATACCTAAAAGGGGCACTGAGGCACAAGAGGACCCTTCATCTTTGTGTAGGAGAGCTCTGTCTTCTCATGCCTAGGATCTGCTTGGCTCTTTCTTCTCAAAAGGTCTGATAGCAGTCAGAGTAGGCTCTGTCTGCCAAGGTGTCCCTCAGGGGCACCTGTTCTTGAAGTAGTGGCTGGAAGAGATCTTTGTGCAGTGCTGCCCATCCCCAGGGCACAGCAGGCTCTGCCTGTGCTCCTGCCCATTGTAGCCTTGGTACTCTACGTCTTCTTGTGTCTCATTTACTAAGTGAACTGATTGATCTAATTTATCACAGGAGAAATGCATCTGAAGGAAAATAACCAATCATAATCGTGTCCTGGTCTATCTGATGAAGATGTGAGTAGTTGGGTTTTTTCAAACTAAGTGTCAGTTGGCATCTTTGGAATGGACATCTGACCTTGGGACATATTTGAATCATTAGCAGCTTCAGAAAACCTGACATACAGCAGACAAAAAAAAAGACACTTTGGCCTCGATATTCACACACATGTAAGCAGTAGCCACAAGATAAATGCAAAGTTTAGTCATCTTACAGACAACCGAGGGAATAGTAGGAAGGTTGCAGCATCTATTTCCTAAGCTTGCCCCCCCAAATATGTGGGCCTTGGAGCTGAGTGCCTGCCACTGCATTTTGGTGACATGTCCTTGACTCTTGTCATGAAGGAAATACAATGTGATAATCTGCCTGATGTGGCATCGAGGCTGGGGTAGAGTTGGCTTGAGTTGTTCTGTGAGCTGACCAGATCTGCACCTTCTTTGGCAAATATTTAGCATTTCTTCTGGCTAACCTGACAGGTCCCTCCTGAGACAGCTCAACCATGAACATTCATTTCTGACCTTCCTTCACAGAAAAAAGTCTTTGTTCCTCTCCCCCATGGTCACATCCTGCCCTAGCTGTAGGATGGCTGGAGCTGTGGGAGCCAGGCTAAGCCAGCAGACCAGAGGAACTGACTGGCAGCGGTGTCACCTCTGCATTCAGGCTGCTGTGGGCACTGTTTGTACTTGGCTTTCCCTTTCCTGAGATGTGTCTAAGTGCTAGTTCCATCCCAGGGCCCTTTGATGAGTGAAGCACTCTGGTATCCTTAGGTGACCCATGCAATCATATGCCTTAGGAAATCCTTCCCTGTGATTTTACAGAGATAATTGAGGGCTGAGGTTGCTTCTGGCTTCTTCCTCTAGCCTCTACCCCAGCTTTAGGGTACAACTGACCTCTTGCACAGCAGTAGAGCATGTACAGTGCTTCACGTAACACTGGGCTCCCATGGGGCTGCTCCTTGCCAGGCTGAGGGGCTTCTTTCTCCTCCTGCCAGGCTACACCAAACCAGAGGTCACATTTTAAAATGATTTCCAGAGTTTGCAGTGATGCTGAGTAGCAGTGACAGATGCCTGCTCAAATGATGCTAAAGCCTTGAAAAACAGTCACAAGCCTCAAATAGAGCTTAGTGTTATCCAAGGCTTCGGAGAGTGGAGATTACTGGTTGTGGTGTGTAGCTGTCTATGCTCTTCCTTCTTGCTCCACTACCACTTCATCTTTGTCTTTGGAAAGGCAGGAAATATTGATTGCAGTTCCACCTCCTATATCTTGGTTTCCTTGGTGCTCTAAAGCCCATTGGCATCTCCTCAGGCCAGTTTGCAGCCCTGAAGCCATGTTAGCTATTTGAAGGTCCCTACTCGTAGGAGCACCTTGGGCTGCCTGGCTCACTATGACATCTGGGGTGCAAAGTTCTGCTGCTGTTACTTCCCTGCTGGCCACATGAGTGCTCCCTGTGCCAGGATTTAGAAGATAAAGTAGTTTCTCATGGGAAAAAAAAAAAAAGAATTGTCATTCCAACTGATACAAATAAAGGAAGAGATGGGATAAGATAAATATTTGCATGGCCATTTGCCTGGTTTTTAACTCAAAGGTTTTCATGGGTTCTGTGGTGTTCAAGTGACTTCTTCCCACCCCCACTCAAATTTCTTCATTTTCTGCATCATTTTCTCTGGCTTTCATCTAGGGCTGAAAAGAGACAAGGCATGATTAGAAGTGCATAAAACATTTTCAATGGGACTGGGTTCCATAGAAAGCCATTCTGTCAAAATAGAACTGTGTGAAAATCTGTCAGTTTAGATAAAGACAGTAGCAATACAGCCTGGGGGCAAGAGGGGAGGATCCAATGTCAGCTATCAAACTGGTGCATATGTCTAGCTCTGAAGGCTTCACTTCTTATGATGAACACAACCACTTAGGAGAGATGGTTATCACCACCCTGTATATCTCATGGCGCTTTGCTGAATGAGAGGATGGTCCTGCCTGGAGAGGATGTGGATATTAGGAAAGCTTGAACAGAGCCTGGCCTGATTTAATTGGGGGATTCAACATATGCATGAGTTACAGGATTAACTTGCTGTTGCTGAGGAGCCTCATGGGTACAGCTCCAGCCCTGTCCTCAGCTGAAATGAGGAACAATTGGTTAAAAATGTAAAGCAGGTTTTCAAAGCAGCTTGTAGCAGCACGGGCGCCAAGAACAGATGTTGGAGCTTGCCCTGTAGGGCTTGGTTCTTCACAGATGCAGGACTAATTTGGCACCTGATTTCCCAGGCTGGTGATTTACACGGCAGCTGACAGTGTGTGTGGTTGGGATGACTGGAACATGTTCACTGTAGGATCAGGTAAACCCTGCTTCATCTGACAAAGAAGTAGTTGCCAGAAGGCCCTTTGGGTGCAGATTGTGGCTTTGAAAATGGATGCTTGCTACATGCTGAAATCCTGGGCAGGCTGTTCAGAAAGCCAGGTTTGATTTCCACTAGCTGGTAAATAGTGTGTTAAGAAGCTCAGGGTGTGAGATCACAGTGTGAAGTCCTTGTGGATCTGGGTCTGCTGTGCAGAGGTGTGAGATCACAGTGTGAAGTCCTTGTGGATCTGGGTCTGCTGTGCAGAGGTGTGTTTTCCCTTCTAGAAGCCTAAAAACCTGAATGAAGTGGGACTTATATTCCTAGGAATTCAACGCCTGCAGCTGTCTGTTTTGGAGTCAGAGAGAGGAGTTAGAGCTGCTGACGGTGACAAATACCAAAAGGGTGGAAGTGTTTCCCTGCTCTAATAACTCACGTTAATGCAACCCAAAGCCTCCAGCACTCAAAGTCAGGGGAGCTGCAGGCGTCCCAGCTCTGAGATCAGGGCAGCCATTCTTCACTTCCCCTCTGGCACCCAGGAGAGATTGCAGTCTCCCAGGAATGTCTTTTGCCCTTCAATTTTCCAGACCCAAACCAACTGCTGCCTTCCCCTCCATTGCCAACATCCCTGCTCACTTCACTCCTGTACACACACAAATAGCAGAGAGATAACCCTTGCCTGGGCAGTCTGAGATCCTCAGAAGGTGCTTTTGGAAATGATAAAAGACATTCAACTGGAATAAATGCTGGAGGAAGCTTCTGGGAAATATTCCTTGCCTAAGCAGTGTATCTGTACATGGGTAATGCTTTGTCCAGCGCATCTGGAAAACCTGGTCAAGCTACCAGCTACTTCTCCTTTTCTCCCAAGTAAAACATCCATGAGTGAGAAAGAGGATAATCCCAGACAGCCCCTGCTGTATGGCAGGTTTTTCACAGGAAAAAGAGTCTCTGCTCCTCCAAAGTTTATTTCTTGGGCCGAGGAACTGATAAAGAAAGTGACCATAAAAAGCAGCATGAGAAATAAAAGCTTCCAAGACAGCCCAGTGGTCATAGCAAACCAGTAGAGCAAATGTCCCACTCCTTTGATACAAAGAGGAATTTTACCCCTGATTTCTGTGATTTTTGGGAACAGAATCTCAGGACTTTCAAATATTTGCTATATATCACCTCTCTCCTGCTGCCAGCTACAAAGCATTTCTGCTGCTCTTCCTTGGAAAAAAGAGCATTGTGTATTGTGTGGTTAGCGGTATTCCTGTCCCTCTTTTGCTGCTTTTCCACACACCTGGTCCCCAACCACAGCCCAGTTCTGGCTATGAAATCCTTTGCCTCATGAATCACTTTCTTCCAGCAGCTTTTGTAGACATTTCCTTTGGCATATGCAGTCCCCCAGTGACAGTTTTTGAGAGGCTTGAAACACCCTAGTGACCAGTCCAGGTGCCTCTTGAGGTCAGTGAGGTCTGTGCTTGGTTTCAGAGGGGACAGCATCCAACAAGCCGAAGTGTTTGGTTTCCAGGTAGAAGAACAGTAAGAGTGAACCTTGATCTCTCACCTTCTTTCCTTTCCTTTCTCTTTGCCAGGAATGGACATACACATACAACCACCACGTCCGCCAGCAGCAGCTGTGCTTGTCTGTGTACACCCTCTTCCCTGGCTCCCAAGTGCTGCTGTCACCTTGCAAAGAAGGTGACAACAAGCAGGTAAGCCATTTCATTCATCCCTCCTTTTCTCTGAAGTTCCCTTTCTTTCAGCATAGTATTACTGCACATCAAATGGCCTGTGTGCTCTGACTTCATCTGGGAGGCACAGTCGATCCGGGAGCACAGAGTCTGCCTCTTCAGCCCTTTGCCTCTTAAATGAGTGTGTGGATAAGGATGTCTATTAGTGTGGGTGGTGATCTGGATACTTATCTGCAAAAGTAAAACCAAAACTGGCAATTTAGTTCACACAGGCTGCCAGTCAGCCAGCAGATGCTAAGGTTTCTCTGCAATTAATCATCAAGCTGGCATTTGAACCAATGACCTGGGGAAAAAGCTGTTAGTAATACATTATCTTCCTGAAGCCAAGCAAAGGCTGAGCTTAAATGGGTGTGCTTCTGATGGGAGAAATGCTCGGTATGTGCTCTGCTCCATGTGGGATTGGGGACCCTGGACTTCCCAGCATCAGGCTACAAAAGCTTAGTGACAACTCTTCTCTTGATGCAGGAACAGCATAGTAAAAGCATAATGAGGAGGAAGCTTGTTCACTCCTGTTTCTCCTCTTGTGTGTGTTTCTCTCCTCAGCGATGGGGTAAAGTTGGGTCACACATTGAACACATAGCTTCACGCTTCTGTTTGGACACTGAGACCATTGGGGACACGAATGAGAGTACCAAAGAGCTTGTCATCAACCCTTGTGAGAGCACAGCCATGAGTCAGCGCTGGGACATGGTGATGTCTTGACCTACTGGAGGACTTACACAGTGGTGATGGGCACTGAGGTGTTGCTACATGCAGTCAAGATGCACCAGATGGAGCTCAGATTCAAAACCACTGGGGGTTCTTGTGTACTATGGAACAAGAGAAGGATCATTCAAATAAAAATAAGGACATGGTGCTCCAGGTTGAACAACGCATGTTGCCTGCAAGACATGCAACCAGTATTGGCCTTTTGGGGGGCCATACATTCAAAGAGAAGGGATGGCAAGAAAACAAACCTGGAATGTTTTAGAGCGATACCGAAGCTCCTGCAATGGGCACTATGGAACTTCCATGTGCACAGTACTGAATTAATCTCACTGGAAACACAGGTGGAAGAGCCTTGGAGACCAAAAGAAGACTGGGATTCAGCAAAACAAGCATCTCAATGGCTTTTAGGGGGTGAGGCAGGTGTGTAAAGAGGGATGTGCCAAGAGATGCTAAGAAATGCCACCTGGGATCAAGTGGCAAACACTGATTTATCTTTGCACTTTTCATTGCTGAGGATGAGTTTGTCTTCTGCAGACAGCATGGGTGGAGCTGTGTTGCACCTTTGAATCTGTATCTGATCCACATACATGTTGTGTATACAGAGGCAGGGCAGTCTTTTATGGCTGTGGCCAGGATCAAACCAGCAAGTAGCAGGGGAATCCTGCTCTGTGCTAACTGCACATGAGGGTTGTTGAATCTCCAAAGCCCAAGCAAACAGAGGATTCAGTGTGTGATATTAAAGGATATAAACTGCTGTGAAGCTGGGAGGAAAGGTAGTAACATCATTATTTCTCCTCTCTGAAGGTCACGGGTGAGCCTTGATCACTGAAAACTCCCCTCAATCTCACTATGTGTCTCTCACTGCTTCAGATCTGGACTAAGTCAAATTTTTACTTTTCTTCCATAAAGGTTATAGTTTTGGTGATTGAAGGTAATTGCGTCATATTTCTGTTTCCCAATTTCCCAACTACAGAAGAGAGGACTCCCACAAAGTGCTGCTACCAAACAAGCAGAGGAGGTAATGAAAACTAGAGACTGCTTTTAGAAGGAAAAGGGATGTTACCTAGTATTTCTTCCCAGGTATTTTGTAGCCCAAGTACTGAAGGAAAGGTTTGGGATTCCCCCAGTCACACTTGTGAGAAGGGAACCTCACGAAGTACCCCCTCTCCTAGAGTCATTTAGCATAGGCAGGCATGGCAGAAATTGTTTCTTCAGCTTTTGGAGATATGTCATTAACCAGGGGTCATACCTGTTGCTATCACTATATTGGAGTGAGGTGACTGCCAAAGGAGAGCAGGACAGAAGGCCTCAGAAGGGGTCTTGAGAATGGTCCTAGGACTAGAAGTTCCCTTTCAGCCTCTTTCAGAGCACCTCCCACTACAGCAACAAGTTACAGGTAGTGAGTCACCAAGAGATGTGCAGTCAGTTCTTGACTAGTACCAGCTCTTGAAAAGAACTTGGACAGGGCTGTCAGTGTGACTTGACAGAAAACACAGTTTGTGTTTCTAAAAATGCTAGGGTTTAATGAAAATTCTACCCTCTGTTTCATGTGCTGCAAGCTACAGGTAAAATACCATAAGCTTTGAGCTTTTGAGTGCTCTCAGCATCCCTTCTTGAATAAATTGCTGGTTTTCAGGATTTCATTGCCTCAGTTTCTCCTCCCGCAGTGTTAGGAGAAAGCCATATGTGTAAATCTCCAGCTTTAGAGGCAGAACCAGTATAACTCTTTATGTATGAAAGGTTGAAGGGTATAAATGCTTTCTGTGTGCTGCAGTGATTACTAACCTCATCAAGCTCCCTTGATGCAAACCTCAAGGACTTTGGTTATGAAAGGGCTGGAGCAAGCTGTCATTTCATGGCAGGAGATGGCATTGTTTCCATGTCACCATTCTGCACAGGAAACAAAGGGAAGCACTTAAAATGGAATGGACCCATTTCACAAAGAAAGGGTAGTGACCTTGGGTTCCTTCTATTTAATAGAACCAGGGAAATAGCACACCTACTTGTCACACCAGTGATGACAGGCAAGCGGTAGTAATTCCTTGTCTAGTGTTTACAAGGGAAATCAGCTCCCAAGAGCTCGAATCTTAACATGTTCACACCTGTACTGTGCCCAGTTGCTGGCACTTTGACTGAAAATTCAAACAGCTGAACAACTTGGCATCAGTTTTGAAGTCCAGCAGGTACACTCTGAGCAGCACCTCACACCTTCCTAGCTTTCTTATTTTCCACCAAAGCTGACAATAGCAGTTCTGCTGACAGCCAAAGCTCTCTTAAACAGGGACTGCTCTTCCTTGCCTTAGCAGAAACAGCTACCTCACTGCACGTGTGTGTGTGGGACCTGCAGGGATGCGTTCCAGGAAGAAGTTGTTTGACCAGCTTTTCAGCTCTCTTTCAGGAAACCCAAATGCTATACCAAACTCCTCCTGTTCAAAAAACACGGGCAAAGGTGGTCACTGTGAACTTGTCTGGGGCAGTGGAAGGCAGGCAGTGGAGAAAGTGACATCAGGCATAGTGTCTCCTACCAGAAAGCAGCATCATTCAGCTGAATCTCTTGCAGGCACAAAAGCCACCAAGTACCTAACAGACCTGGCCACTTGGCAAGCTGGTGATTGTGTCTCATGCATCAGCTGTAACCCTTAGACTGCAGCTTATTTCATGGTCCAATAAAAGGGATTAACCCTATGGATCAGCTGTGTTTTTGGAAAAGCCTGAAGGCATCAGCCTGACTCTTGGGAAGCTTTATATAAGCAGGCAACAAACCCGCAGTCTCCAGCGTTAGGCTCAATATGGCATTTAGCAAATCTTCTGCTTAGCATCCCTGCAAAGAGACCTTGCATCATGTCAGGGGGGAGGTTAACTGCTGCTTAAAGCCAACTCATGCCTTTATTTCACTCACCAAAATACACTGGAGACATATGAACCTTTTGTGCTTTGGATCTGTTACTTGCCTAGACATCTATTTTCATGCTGTGCAGATATACATGACATTGACAGATGTATCTAGATGGGCTCCTGTGCCTATACCTCTTAAGCCCTAGTGTCATTTGGTAGTAATGCTTTTTGGTAACATTTTGCACTGACTTGAAGGAAAAAAGATAGTAGAAAATATGGTTCTAATCCTGGCTTTTGAGCTTTGTGACAGCCTTTATGAATTCCAGATAAGTCACTTCTTGTGCCTTGGGAAAATTAGATTCAGAACAGGAAACTCAGGGTTAGAGCTTTTAAAAAGCCAACCAGGGCTATGCAAAAAGAACCAAACAATCAAAATGCACCTTAGCCTTCCCCTTCCCTCCCAGAGGAGATCCATGCTCCATTTGGAACAAATCTATCTGGTTCTAGTTGAGCTGGGGAAGTCTACTTTGCTGCTCATGTGATTTCCAGGTATTTTATGCTCATCTTCTTACTCTAAGAGCACAGTACTATAAGGCAGCAACACAAAACTTCAGTGATTGGAACCTCAGCTTACAGCATTCCAATGTAGTAATTTTGTGGTAAAAGAGATGGAAACTGAATTCAAAGTTCTTTGATTATCCATTGATGCAAGAGGAAAATGGGGCTGGGGGTACTATAGTTCAACACCAGCCCTGAGTGTTAATCCCTTCTTCTGTTTTAAGGGGAAACTTGGGATAGCTTACTTCATTTCCCTGCCCCAGTTTCTCAGACTTTTAGTGAAGACTGAATGTTTTGAACAGAGGGAAAGCCAAGAATTGGTTTTTGTTGTGTGCAATGCCCAGCAGTACTGGACTGGACTGGGATGGCAGTCTCTGGAGTTAGCTCCATGGACCCTTATCTGTCTGTGCAGGATTTGGTTCAGATCAAGTTAGTTTTCCTCATAGCAACCTGTACAGTGCTGTGTTTTAGACTGGTGACCAAAACAGTCTTGATAATACGCAATGTCTTAGTTATTGCTTTGCTTGCACAATGTCAAGGCCTTCTCCATCTCTCAGTCTAATGCCCCAGAGAGTAGTCTACAGCTGGGTTTTTGGGGGGTGGGTTTCTTTCCTTTTCCTTCATTTATTAAACTGTCTTTATGTTTACCTTACTTTTGCCCTTCTGATTCTTTCCTCCTTCCTGTTTGGCAGGGAGTGGGTAGGGGCTTAGCTGCCTAAGCCAACCAGGGTACACAGTGTAACAGGCTGGTACTCTTCATGGCTTGGATGCTGATCACAACTGTGCAATAAGATCTGTGCTGCTGAAATATCAAATCTTACAAGCTTTAGTGAAAAGCTGCAGGCTAGAATTGTTTGTAGAAGTGGTAAAGGAAGCAAAATCAAGCAGGTTACACATAAACAGCAGAAGAAACTGTAGCTCACTTATGTTCTGGCTAAATTCATTCTGAATGATCAGTTCAGCTCCAGTTTTAATATGACGTGGCTGCTTTAGGTGGTTGAAGAGTTTAAGGAAAGCCTTTTTGAGACATAAGGGCTGAAATCCAGTGGAATTATCTCAGATTTATGGATGTTTCCCATATGTCCACTGTTCTGTTACTCACTGGAAGTGCCTTCAGAATCCTGTAAGAATAAAAACCTGTTACAAGCTACTACTTCTCCAACTGAGTCTAATTAAGTTTTGAGTTGAGCTGCATTTTAGCTTAGGGCTGGCAAAAAGCAATGTATGAATTTGCAGGTAAGAATGCTGCTCTTGTGGTGTAGGGGGCTGGTTTGTTTTCTCTGGTATTACCTGGGCACTGAGGAAATCCAAGCTGCTTGCTTGTAATGTACAAAAGAAAACATGTCTGAGTTTCAAGGGCTGGTTTTGCCTAAGGGCTGGTCAAGTAATCTATTGAGTGTCCATCGCGAGTGATGTCTCTCATTTTATTGTGATTTACATGAAAAGTGTCCAGACAAGACACTGCTACTATACAGGGTTAAATTCAATTGTAAAACCAACAAACCCTGGGAGAAAAGAGGCAAAGGAGCATTGAAAACTTGTACGCAACTGGATACATGTAATGAATGACAATTGCAAAATCAGAACTGTTCCCAGGTTGGAAGGCTTTGGAGTCTGTGCGTCAGCAGGAATGTGTTTAGGGTGTTTTTAAGACAAGGGTGAAAAAGAGATCTGAAGTGTAAACAAATTTACTGATTGTAAAGATACTTTACCTGCAGCCTCTCTGACCCAAGCTTTCTTACCTTGGGCTGTGAGCTGATTGCAGACAGAAGTGTCCTGGCTAACCTGTTGCCACCACTCAAAATTAGAGAAGTAGGAAGAAGCAAACTCCCATCTAAAGGTCAAGTTGATACAAATCTTGCCAGGTTTAAAACTCCTCAGTTTTACCCTATGTGAGGGAGAGGGTTGCTTTCACTGTAGGGTAGTAGTTGTTGATGCTGCAGTAGGGAGTCCTTTGCCAGTTCATTGGGAGCACACAAAGCACCTTAAGGCTGTGGCAGGACCCTCTGCAGGATGACCTGGCCATGGGCTGCACTTTCAGCCCCAGTGACTCAGAGTTACACCTCAGGGTCAGGTTTGTAACACAGCACCAGAGCAAAGTCCACCTGATCCTCAGTTTCCTTACTGAAAAGAGAACGCTGTCCCAGATGGAATGACACACTTCATTCATAAGATGGAATGAGCAATATGTTTATTGATATAAAACAGTGATTTAAAAAGTTTCTTAGTAAATTCAACAGTGATTTAGCAAGATTTGATGGTAAGATATGCTTGGTATTTACTGCATAGAGGACATGGTCAGACAAAACTGTCAAGGAGATCACCCTGTTGAGTCATGAGGTTCAGAAAGGACTCCCTTGTGTTCTAAACTCCTTCTCAGAGAGGAGTCTTGGTGTGGTTAGATCCAGACTTAGCCTAAGATTTGGTCAACAGTTTATGCCTAAAGAATTATATATGCACAATCAATCCTTTATGTCACTTAGCTAAGATTTCAAAGTTTATCATGCTGATAATTGCTCACCAAGGATCTGTTGCAGCAAGGAATCTCTCAGCCTCAAGGAGTAAACTGGAGAGGTGTCCCTACCCAAGGAGAGATCCTTGTGTGCAGCCCACTGCTGTGCAGGAGAGCTTGATGGGCCCTGGGCTGTCCACTATTTATGGAATAAGATAATTGACTTGTAGTCATGTTTGTATATGGACTACAGAAATTAGGGTTTTCTCCAAACTTGGCTTGAGTTGGACCTTGGCTGGGACTATGGTCCCTTGGCTATTGTCTTGTCATTTGTCATTTGTCTGCCTGAATCCATTTTGAGTCTGATGCAACTATCACAACCCAGGCTTTCACTATCACCACCACTGATGGTTATCGCTTGAGCAGAGTTACAGGAAATAAAGACCAGGCGTATGGGGGAGCACACCAGCACACACATGCCTCTGCAGTGCTCCTGTGGTCCTTCAGAGCAGCCCTGCTTTTATCAGGTATTAAACATGCGCTACTTGGTCCCAGCTAACTATGACCATGGAGATACGTAATGATCTACATGTCTGTTGTGCAGAGGATCATAGAATGGTTTGTGTTGGAAGGAACCTTAAAGCTCATCCAGTTCCAAACCCCTGCCACCTTCCACTAGACCAGGTTGCTCCAAGCCCCATCCAACCTGGCCTTGAACAGTGCCAGGGATGGGGCAGCCACAGCCTCTCTGGGCGCCCTGTGCCAGCGCCTCAGCACCCTCACCCACATAAAGAATTTCTTCCTAATGTCTAATCTCAATCTTCCCTCTGTCAGGTTAAAGCCATTTCCCCTTGTCCTGTCACTTAATGCCCTAGTAAATAGTCTTCTCCAGGTTTCCTGTATGACCCCTTCAGGCATTGGGAGGCTGCCACAAGGTCTCTCTGGAGCCTTCTCCAGGATAAGCAAGCCCAACTCTCGTACCCTGTCTTCATGTTTGTGTCTCTGCAGCAGTCAGATACAGTACCATGCCTCCTTTTCCCAGCATCAGAGAAGCTGCCTGAGCCTATCTTAATGGAGGTCAGCATCCTGGTACTGTAACGCTGTTCTTGCCCTTGAAATGTTTTAGGCAAAACAGTGTTAAAAGCACATTGAGCAGTTCTCATGATTTCTGATCCTGCTCACAATTTCTGGGTCACCCCATAGATATCCAGTCTCTTTTCTTTGACAGAGATGATTGTTTTCTCTTAATGCAGTCAGATTCAAAGTCTATATGCAGTCACAACCTGATCCAAAGGTATTACTAACATTAGCTCTGATCCTCTTGGGCTAAGCCAACACTATTTTAAGAGTTTTGCTGGACTTTAGCTGCCCTAGGCCACTGACAACAACACACAGCAATGATCATTTCACAAGAACCAAAAGAACAAGCAGTGCTGGGAGAGAGTGCTTCTAATCCATCATCCTGAGGCTACTTTCCCTGCCTTACTAATCCTTGGGGAGTTGTTCAGGGAAGGGTTGTGGACAAGTGAAGGTGAAAGGGAGCTTTCCTGGAGGTCTGACAGTGGTGGGAAGCACAGACTGACACATGAGCTGGTGAAGAGCACTGCCAGTGGGTTTACAAGACACACAATAAGCTAATCCTTGGGGAGTTGTTCAGGGAAGGGTTGTGGAAAAGTGAAGGTGAAAGGGAGCTTTCCTGGAGGTCTGACAGTGGTGGGAAGCACAGACTGACACATGAGCTGGTGAAGAGCACTGCCAGTGGGTTTACAAGACACACAATAAGCTAATCCTTGGGGAGTTGTTCAGGGAAGGGTTGTGGAAAAGTGAAGGTGAAAGGGAGCTTTCCTGGAGGTCTGACAGTGGTGGGAAGCACAGACTGACACATGAGCTGGTGAAGAGCACTGCCAGTGGGTTTACAAGACACACAATAAGCTAATCCTTGGGGAGTTGTTCAGGGAAGGGTTGTGGAAAAGTGAAGGTGAAAGGGAGCTTTCCTGGAGGTCTGACAGTGGTGGGAAGCACAGACTGACACATGAGCTGGTGAAGAGCACTGCCAGTGGGTTTACAAGACACACAATAAGCTATGGAGGTGTGATGCTGATGCTTATGCAGTGGCTCAGGTGATATCAGGGACAAACCAAGGATGGTACAAATCATCTGAGCATGAAAATGCCTGTTCCAAGGGGCAGAGAGCCTCTGTGGACCTCAGGTCAGCACTCTGCACTGTCAGGGTTTCTTATTGTGACTAATCATAGAATCATAGAATAGTTAGAGTTGGAAAGGACTTTAAGATCATCTAGTTCCAACCCCCCAGCCCTGGAATGCTGTAAGGGTTAAAAGAAACTTGCTTATCTACTCACAGCATATTTTCACTTCCATTAACAAAACCATTGTTCAAGTGGCAATGGATTACTCAGTGCTTTGAAAGTGAAACCTTGATCTGGACACAGCACATATATTGGTAATGGGCATTACTTGTCCTGTCTCTGCAGCTTTGCATTGCCACTTTGTATATTTGCAATGGATCCTTAGCTTGAAAGATCGCAGCCATTGCATCTTGAAACTGATTTTGTTCTGCAGAGAGATGTTTGAAGCAAAACCCAATTTGCCTTGTATAAACTAAATTAGATAGAAGAAGATACCCCTCAGAGTGCATGAGATCCTCTCTGAAGCCATTTTCACCTTACTGTGAATAACAGGTTGCAGAATAAATGGCATTTCTTACAGCTGATCTGATCTCTACCCATCTGTGAGTTGGCCTTGCAATGTGATAAACCTATCTACTCTGATTCAGGACAGGTGTACTGTATTTCCCAATCATATTAAAGAAACTCACAAGGCCTGGTGGTGAAACCTGAAGCATATTACTAGGAGAAGTGAAGCAGCTTTATCTGCTGTGAGGGACTTGCCTTACAAAGAAAATGCCAGGCTGCTCCTGCTACCTTCAGGAAGCAGTAAGCTGGTCTGTGAGGTTCTACCTGGGCTGCCAGTTGATAAGTGGTGGCTTTGGAGTGTTATGCATGCAGCTTGCTTTTCTCTCTGGATAGATTCAGTGTCTTGTATCTTCCTTCTTCCTTCCTCTGGCTGTTTTTTCCCTTTCAATGTGGTCCTCAGCTGGTGTCTGTTCAGGTACCTTGGCAGGCAACCTAAAGAAAACAACAAAACAAAGAGTATGCTTTAAAGGGAAAAGCAGTGAGAGGGGAAAAAAGCACAACACAATAAAACCATCACCTTTTCTTTCTTCCCTTCTTTCTTCCTCCTCCTCTTCCTCCCTTCCTCTTGTGTGCTTGTTGTGGTTTAAACCCAGCCACGCATCTCATTCATTCACTCAACCCCCCTTTCTTGCCCTCCCCTGCTCCTGGACAGATAGGGAGGAGAATCAAAAGAATGCAACTCCCACAGGTTGAGATAAGAACAGTTTAGTAACTAAGGTATAACACAAATCACTGCTGCTACCACCAATAATAGTAATGATAAAGGAAATAACAAGGGAAAAGAATACAGCACCTCACCAACCACCGACAGATAATTACGACACCCCACCCCAACTGAGAACCAACTGAATACCTCCTCCAGCCTCACAGAGCACTCGCCCTTCTGGGTAACTCTCCATTACATCCTGGGCATGACATGCTATGGTATGGAATACCTCTTTGGTCAGTTTGGATCAGGTGTCCTGTCTGCTTCCTCCCGACCTCCGCTCCTCCCTGGCAGAGCATGAGGCTCACAAAGTCCTTGCTCGGAGTAAAACATTTGAGCAGTAACTAAAAACATTCCTGTTATCAGTTTTGTTCCCAGGCTGAAATTCAAAACCATAGTGCTGCACCAGTTACTATGAAGAAGAAAAAACAACTGCTACTGCTAAACCCAGGACAGTGCTAACATCTAATTTTTAGGATATCTAAGAGGTATCAGGGTTCAGGACACTACTTAGGTACTGGAGATACAGGTGCATTTGCAGTCCTGTCTGCAGTCATCCCCTTTCTTCCCTCAGTACAAGGCTGCCAGCTCCACTTGTGCCAAGACTGGGCTTGTTTTGTGGGTCCTGCACTGCTGTTTTCCCTTGATGGGGGTGTTATCCCCAGAGAGGAGCAGATGGACTCCTAGCAGGAGATGTCAATTCAGCTTGTCCCTGAGGCAACAGGAAAGATACCATGGCTGACCAGGGGCAAAGGACAGGGTGACATTCATAGGTGAGCTTGCTGTCTTCTGTGCCAGAAAGAAAACCTTCTGTTGGTTTGCTTGTTTGCAGCTGTGGAAAGGAAAGGTCCCATATTCACATATCACAATAATTGATGGTAGTTGTCAAAAGGTGCCAGAGAGTGCAAGCATCCAGAAGGGAAAAATTCATGGTGCCTCATCTGGATTTTGTAAGAAGTAACTGGATTGGGGGAAGAGAAAGAATATGTCCTTAACCTACCTTCAACTTTTTGTTTCATAATAATAGCAGCAGCTGTGGGTGGGTGTGTGGATGGATGCAAAGGGGCTACACACCATCCGGTCTGTGTTTTAAAAGGACAGCCATCGTGATCTGTTTTAATGTGAGGCAATGAGGAGTTTCTATATCCTGTTCGCTAGAGTGTGCAGGGCTGTGCTGGGGCCTGGGGAGCTCTATCTCCAGAGGCTTACAATAATAGCTTGTGGAGGATATCAATGACTGTTCATGGCCCAGGTATTCCTGGCATGATGTGCCTGCCCCTGCAGGCTGATGCCAACATCAGTAGCTCCAGTGGGAGCCCATTTACCTCTGGTGAAACTCTGATGGAGTGAGAAGCCAGGTCTGTTCAGGCAGTTGCAAGTTGTTCCTTGGAGGCTGCTCTTTTTAGGGCACTTGGCTGTCCTACAGCCTACTTGTTGGCATATTATCAGCTAATTTAAATTACTCAGATAAAGCCTTTACCAGTGTGTGAGACCAAAGGATGTTAGTGGGCATGATGGCAAGGAAGGCTTTTATGAGCCACTTCATAAAGCCAAATCCTCAGGAGCTACTGAGGCCAGATTTGAAGATAATATGATTTTATTGTTTTCCCTCTCTTTATCTTTCTTTCTGGCATCAAATCCAGGAAAAAAATTGGAGCACTCGGCTCATTCTTCTGAAGCCAAGAGTGTGGCTGCAGGCTTTTCACTCAGTAACACATAGGGATTACAACTCAACACCAAGTAGCATGAGAGAAGTATGAGCATGAATGTAGAGTGGTCTTTTGCTGTAGACCATGTGGATCCCTTGCATGTGTGCCTTGAAAGAGCCTCCCAAGCCTTAGGAGCGATTAATAATGCAATCAACTAATAATAAGATCTGCAACATGAAGGGGAAACTAGCCAGTATTTTGTTATGGGCAGAAAATGAGCAGACCAGCAGGGGACATGCTGTTCGTGTCTGATTCATGTTGTCTCTATAATCGCAGCTAAAGTTTTAACAGCCCAGGAAGATGAATTACCCACTCTAACCACCACACGGATCAGCAGGGGGTTTATTAGAAGCAGGCTATCATTTAACAATGTCAGGAGTGTATTTATTATTAAACAGTAAATTCCACAGTCTAAATGGAAAGCTATTACTCCTCTTTAGACACCAAACAAGGTATCTTCATAAAGCCAAATGGCCGATATATTGCATGCTTGCATGAACACAAATACTGTGTCCACTTTACTGGACCTCAGGGCTTTCTATGTTTAGCTGGAGGCAAATAAACTGAAGTGTTTAAAGCTACTGGAGGACAAAGCTGTACACATGTTAGTTTTGACTTTCAGAACTCCCTGCTGACTTCACCCCAGTGACTTGGTGAGAAACCAAAGAGGATTCTGGGTTCCCCACTGAAGTGTTGGCTAAAATTGATTACATGTGGACCATGGTACAAAAAAAAAACCCACATGAAAAGTCTGCGCTAGCAGCTAGGCTGCTTTCTAATATGAACCGTGTATTTTCAGCCTAGAGATCGCTTAGAGTCCTTCTCTGTTCCTTGAGACCAATGTCCTTGTCCATAGGAAGACCAATCAGTTAAAATGTATGGTAATACACAGCAAACACTCTGGTTTTATTTATCGCTACATTAAGCTACCCAATATGGAAGCATAAATAATATAGTTCCTGTAAACTAACACTTAATGTAGTAATATTTCAAGCTGGATTTGTGGGAAAGACTTGGTGCTGGCCATGTTTTCAGTCCAATTTTGCAAATCCAGAGCATTTCTGTAGGACAGCAAAGATACAATGCTCTCAACCTGTAGCACAGCCAAATTGCTCTAAGCATTTCACAGTTCTGCTATTGCTGCACAACCAAATGGCAATCACAGCAATAGTCTTTGGTCTAACCATAGAATAGTTAGAGTTGGAAAGGACCTTAAGATCATCTCGTTCCAACCCCCCTGCCATAGGCAGAGACACCTCACACTGTGGGAAAGAGTCACTGGGCACAGCCACCTGACCGATGTGACTGTTGACATTTGTGGGCTGCCACAACTGGCTTTGAATATGGCAAATCAGATCTTTCCTTTGTGATTTATGAGGCCTTCTCAGCTATATTTTCAACCAAATGGTCCTGATGGGAGATTCTTTGAGATATGGAAAAGTGGATTTTCAGAATTCAGAAGCCAAAGTGCAGGATGAGCTGAACATTAGGGGTGAAAGAAACCTCTGGAGATCACCTAGTCTAACACCCCTGTCAAGGCACGGAGCAAACAGAACAGACTGACTGCTGTTAACTTTCACCCTTTTTTAACAGCTCTCTGGGAATACCCAATTTCTGAAGTTTAAGCAATATTATACAAATTTCTTTAAAGTTCATACTTTCAATTAATTGCCTTAATTTTTCAAATTAAGGATTTATGAATACACTAGACTGGAACTGTGACATGTAGCTGTACAGACTTAATACTGTTCTTTAAACCTGCTCTTCACCAAAGATTGCTTTGGTGAAGCTTCTTTGTGAAAACTAAAGTGAACCCATTGACTTTTCTGATGCTGTTTCTTGTCATGTATTTGGAAGGGGACATACTAAAATGTCTATTTGGATTTATTTGGAACTAAAGCCAGACTTTGCCTTTGTCCATATGGGGCGTAATACCTGCTGTTGGTCTATGGCATGGATCTGAATAGTCTTGCTATAGTGAGACTTTCAGATAGCTTCACTTTCAGTGTTCAATTTGCCCAGTCAAATTTAAAGTCCTTTTGTGCTTCATTGCTGTTACCGTCAGCTACTTCTTCTGCTGAACACAGTCTGTCACTGTTTCCTGAATTACCTGTAACCATTATCCATGATCAAGTCATAAAGTGGATTTGATATCGTCTCAACAGGAATGATTTTCATCTAGGCATGATGAATACCTCTTGCACTCCAATAGCTTGGATTTAAGCCATGCATAATTTTTGCATTAATTATATCATTACTGTTTAATTGCTGCAATTAGCAGCATCTCTTTCCCTGAGACATCACTGTCATTATGTGGCCTCTACATTGGAACAGGCTCTCACTTCTGCAGGCTCCTACCTGTTGGGGCAACCTGTGCTGATTCTCATGTATGGGATTTCCACACAGAAAGTAATTACATGGTCCCCAAATGACAAGTCTGATTGTCTTCTGCAATATAACTGTAAGCAGGAAGAGTTTCTTCTGAGGCTATTGAAAACCTGTGTTCAGTTGACCAAAAGAAAAAGAGTACCTTGTCTTTGTGAAAGCACCTAAAACCCTGCATGGTGAGTATAAAATGGTGCTTCTCTGAAATGGTCATTTTCATATCCTCTTTGTGTAGCTTCAGGTGGTTACACAAAGTAAAGGGCCTCAATTGGAATTTTAAGGAGTTTTATAAACTCGTATGTCACCATGATAGTAAGTGGCACCTGGAAGTGATATGCATGTTGTTTATGCTAGGAAATGAAGACCAGCCTGGGAGTGTGTATCAAGAGACAGACTAATGCTTAGGTAAGTGTGACCACACTCTCCAAAAATACCATACAGAATCATTAAGGGTGAAAGAAACCTCTGGAGATCATGTAATCTAATCCCCATGTCAAGGCAGAGGCACCCTGAGCACGTTACACGAGAACATGTCCAAGTGGGATTTGAATGTCTTCAAGAAGGAGACTCCAGACCTTTTATAGCTGGTCACATAAAGCAGAAAGGGGTTCAGTTCACAGCTATTAGGATAATGATTCTGGAAGACCCAAATGCTTTCTACTATCTGGTGAAAATGTTACATGGTGGACTAGTGACAGGAGTGTCATCTGATAAGTAGTTAGGAACACTTTTGTTGTCATCTTGTGAGTGCTTTAAGAATCTACTGCTGCACCTGCAGTAGGGAGATGCTGTGCAGAGCTAGTTATTGGTTTGTAAGACCTGTGGGAGCCCTGTCATGATTAACTGAATGGAAGCACCTTGTAGTCAGGCACAAGACCCTCTGCTTTCATATTACAGTCAGGCTAAGGGAAGCTCAAACTCTCAGAGCTGCAGGCTGCCTCTTCCCTGTCTCTGACTTTTTTGAGGTACAATTGTCAACTTTATCTCTTGCTTGCCTTCTGCACAATTAAAGTCCATTTTAGATAATGTCAGAAGGATGCCAGTACAACAGAGTATTAATCCTACAGCTGCAATGTCTGGAGAAAACCACTGGGACTAGAGCATCCTGATGGTGTTAGCCAAGTACCAAAGTCCGTACTTGTGCTCTGTAGAGGGAAGGGCTGGTTTCTCTGAATTAATCACTCTTCCAATAAGCTGACCAGCTTTTAAGAGATTATACAAATTAAAGCTATACTCTGTTACTCAGAACAGTATTAGCTCTTTTCAGGAGAGTCATACTTTGTACATGATTGTTGGACTCAGGAGGCTGCTGCATGTGTCAGTCTCTGATCTCTCACTCAGCGTTATCTGCTAATGGCACCATCAGCCATCATTACTTTACTACAAAATATCCATCAAGCAACAAACTCTGGTATTTATTTAGCAGCAGGAAAAGTGTTCTTTGTGCCTTTAAGGCATTCTGACTTAAATAAGGGTTGGCCATGCTGTCAACTGCATGAAATTCCTTCACCCTGAGAATAAAAACTTTGAGTAAAATGGAAAGAAATGCAAATTCCTGCCTTTAATTCTCAGTTATACTTTTATATATATACATATAGATATATATATATCATTTCCCTCTTATATTTTTTTATGTGTGTGATGAGAAGGCTTTTTTTTGTGCAACGGCCGTGTTTCTGCTCGAGTTCTTATTATTGTTGCATTCATTTGAGTTTGCTTACACAGACAAAAATCACTCAAGCAAAATCACTGCTGATCACTCTGCAAGTGGGAATGATGTTAAGGTGACAGTTACACAGGCTGAGTTGTGTGGATATAAACCATCTTCACCGGTTGGAAAAGCTGCCTTGGGAGGGGCTCAGTCTTCGCTTTCAAGTGCTTAGGAAGAAAGGCAGCAATTATGAAGTGTGGCTTTGGGTCACTTGGAGTCACCCAGTGATGAACATTTTATGCCACATATTACCAGCTTTTTAAAAGGTATTGTTCTGTGCCAGTGGTTACCTGCTGTATAGGTAATTGTAAAACAAACTCCATATTCCATTTGACACCCTTTCTAATTACATCTCACCTTCATTAGGCTATTAAAGTGATAAATGCTAGCAATTACATTGAACTCCAGCTAAAACCCTCTGTCTGTGGCATGCACTGACTGCAGTGTAAGTGACTTGCCCAGGAGCCAGAAGGAAGTGCAGTGAAGCCCTGAACAAAACAACCCCAAAAAGAAAAGAAAGAAAAGGGCCTGCAAACAACTTAGCTGATTAGGGAGTATCTGACAGTGAAGTCATCTGACAGTGAAGTCATCATGAAGGCATCGAACCATGTGGCAGGCTGGGGCTGATCTGCTGGCAGCAAGAGACAACTTCTCAATTTAATTATATCTGTGCAGGAGGGGGAAAAGTAAGTGTATCTGATGTATGCTTTGATATGGAATAAGGTGTTCGGATGTGGCATCAGTGGATGTGCCATGGTCCTGTGTGCTTGCTCTCCCATATTCTTGTACAGTCTCCCTTGTGCGAAGAGGCAGGTTTCCTGGGGCTAGTATAGAATCATAGAATCATAGAATAGTTAGGGTTGGAAGGGACCTTAAGATCATCTAGTTCCAACCCCCCTGCCATAAGCAGGGACACCTCACACTAAACCATGTCACCCAATGCTTCATCCAATCTGGCCTTGAACACTGCCAGGGATGGAGCACTCACAACCTCCCTTGCCAACCCATTCCAGTGCCTCACCCCCCTAACAGGAAAGAATTTATTCCTTATATCCAATCTAAACCTCCCCTGTTTAAGTTTGAACCCGTTACCCCTTGTCCTGTCACTAGAGTGCCTAATGAAGAGTCCCTCCCCAGCATCCCTATAGGCCCCCTTCAGATACTGGAAGGCTGCTCTGAGGTCTCCATACAGTCTTCTCTTCCCCAAGCTGAACAGTCCCAACTCTCTCAGCCTGTNCCTGTTTAAGTTTGAACCCGTTACCCCTTGTCCTGTCACTAGAGTGCCTAATGAAGAGTCCCTCCCCAGCATCCCTATAGGCCCCCTTCAGATACTGGAAGGCTGCTCTGAGGTCTCCATACAGTCTTCTCTTCCCCAAGCTGAACAGTCCCAACTCTCTCAGCCTGTCTTCGTATGGGAGATGCTCCAGTCCCCTGA
>NDXB01006003.1:0-12288 GCA_002631895.1 Agapornis roseicollis | reverse complement strand
GAGGGGCAGGATCACTTCCTTTGACCTGCTGGTCATGTTCCTTTTGATGCAGCCCAGGATACGGGTATACATGTATGAGCTCCTTCTACACAGCAAGTGTCCTCTGTCTCCACACTGGTAATATATTCTCTATCTCAGAGCCATGATATTTCATCAACAACTTGTCTTTGAATGGGAATGGGAAGGGGCATCTGGAAGAGCACTCATAACATGCTTTGTCTGGAGGTTTTCGCCTCAATGCCTGAGCAGCTATGACCAGCCAGAGCAATGTTATGCTCCAGTAAGATCATACACAGACTTGTGATAACTGCAGCAATGCATTGTGTTCTTAAAGGTTGTTTTGTCCTAAAAGAGAATTGAATTTGCGTCTTACTTTTTGACAAGCATGATGCCTTCCCCATAGCAGCAGGTGGCTGGAACCATTAGTCACGTTTGTTCCAGTAACTTTCATCTGATGATCACATTTACTAATGTTTATCTCCAGGGAAGCTAATGAGACATGTGCCAATGGTATCAAGAGCACTCTGCAAACTGCTGGGAGAAATGTTCTCTGCGTTCATGTTTCTAAGGAGCAGAAATGCAAACTGACCCTGCCCATGCTCAGCTCAGAGAAGGGGCTTGTTGCTGGAGCCCTAGAACATGAAGAATGCTTTCAGAACTGTTTTATGGGTAGGATTTCTAAAGATCATTAAATATATAGCAGGAGAGGATTCTTTGTCCTATCCTTGACTACACCCCATGACTGGCAGGATATTGGACTACAGGTTCTCCCAGATGGTGTGAGTAGAAAAAAGGCATTTTTCAGTGGTTACGGCTGGTATCCATTAGGAGTAGTGAAGTGCAGTTGCTTTGTATTTTTTTTTTACCCCCAAATTTGCAAACAGAGCACTTCCATGATGACTGGTTAAAAAAGTGGGGTGTAGCTGAGCCAATTTCCATGGCACTTTTCACCAGAGGAAAATAGTAATTCATGATGCAGAGCTTTTCAAAGGAAAATTGATGTGCTTTCTTCTGGAAATCCTTTTTCAATGCATATTTCGGTATAAACCTCATTTCTCTAATACAAATCTACATAATAAATTCAAGCTGTTTATTTCAGAAAGCTCTCACAGATAACGACCTATCCATGCAGTGGAATAAAAAGACCTGAACAGACCAGATGAAGTAATCTGATGGGTGTCACAATAAGGCTTGAGATTAACCTTCATAGCTGAAAACTAAGCAGTTAGATTAAACCAAACAATAACAAGGCTGAACGCTGGCTAAGCTCATGAGATGGGACATAACCAGGTATGGTTAGAGGAGAGCAGAGAGTCTGTGTTGCCAGATGCATGCAGAATGCTCAGCATGGATGGTACAGGTAGTAACTCTGGAGCTGGACACTGTGCATGGGGCATGACAGAGGGCAGCTGCCGATCAAGCAGGAGAGCACTCCTGGGGCCATGTGTTCTGCTATAAAGAGCAAAGAAAATCATCCTGTATGGGAGGAGCAGGTAGCAGAATGGTGCTGAGAGGTTCCTGGGGCTAGCCAAGGCAGGGCTGATTGCCCTTCGAGCTGAGTAAGTGAGGCTGCATTGGAGGCCATGTGCCATGCTTGTAGAATCATAGAATCATAGAATAGTTCAGGTTGGAAAGGACCTTAAGATCATCTAGTTCCAACCCCCTGCCATAAGCAGGGACACCTCACACTAAACCATGTCACCCAAGGCTTCGTCCAGCCTGGCCTTAAACACTGCCAGGGATGGAGCACTCACAACCTCCCTGGGCAACCCATTCCAGTGCCTCACCACCCTAACAGGAAAGAATTTCTTCCTTATATCCAATCTAAACCTCTCCTGTTTAAGTTTCCCTGCACAGTCTGTGCCCTCAGAGGAGAGTGGAAAGCAGAGGAATATTGAGACCACTTTGAAACTTCCTGTGTGCCTCTGTAGTCAGAGGAAGATGAAATTCTTCCATAGTCAGTCCTCATGGGATGGAAATCGTGGGTGCAGGCACAGCCAGTGCCAGGGTCACTGCTGGTTTCTGACCCCCCTTCCCCAGTCCTCATTGCACCCTGGCAGAACGAAGGGGAAAATGAGCACTTATTTCCCCTGAACTCAGGATATCAAGCACAAGAATGGATCTAGATGCCAAGGAATGAAATAAAAGCTGTTCCTTTAAGAAGAGAAATTCTGTCTGCTTGGTGTTTTTCAAACCTGTAGGATGATTCAGACAATGACTATTAAAACAATGGTTTATGCCTGCTGAAGAAATAGAGAGGGCAAAAAGGAAAATGGAGCAGGTCTCTGTGTCAAACATCACCACTCTCTCCGAGTCATCTACAGCTTGAAAAGAAATTGCCATGGTTACACCTGGATCAGTGCTCTGTGAAGACAGAAAGAGCCTCACAAGTTGGTATTTGCCACTGACCATCATATCACTTTGGTAAACACAACCACCAGCACATAAACAGATGTCTGTAACATGCAGGGAGAAAGAACAGTATTACTGTGAGGAGGTTCAATATGAGTGATTCAAACAGAAGACTCATAAAGCTAGAATGAAATATCCTTGAAACTCTTCAGCTTTATAAATGATTATTTGCTAAATACCAAAGTACTGCATCCAGTTTCTGGGGATTCCAGTCTTGCAAAAGCTTTGTCTTGCAAAGGAGAGGAGAAAGAACTGTGCAACAAAACCTCAGTACTTGAGGTTACACTGCCAGTGTTTTGGCTGTGAACAGCCTGTTTGCTGTGGAGCAGAATCTCAGCCAGCACTGCAGGCTTTGGTGGTTACCCCCAGAGCCAACTCTGTCCGGGTTTGGGGGCTTCCAGCACTGGAAGTGTTTAAACTAAGATTGGACCTTTTCCTGAAAAACACATTCTGTTTCAGTCTGAACTATTGGACCTAAAGCAGCCACTAACTGCAGAAATCCCATGCTCTGTATAATGCAGCAGATCAGCCTTGGAGATCATAGTGGCTTTTCCTCAGTAACTCAGCATTAGTGTCATCATTTACTGGTGATGCCATATGCCCAAGCACTTGGTATTCTCAGTGTAAACACTATAAGCTAAGCTTTAGAAACTGATGAAATGTAATGTCTGAGTTTCTTCATACACTTTTGCCTTTATTAGAAGGCACTCCATTTACATTTTGGTGTAGATGCTGTATGTTAGCAGAAGGATCAGTGGTCTTTTCTAATGTCCGGATAATGGGGCATATAATACAAATTGTTTTCATGTAAGACTGAAGAAAGGAATTATCATCCAAAGAGTCAATATTCTATCAACAAATATCCCCCAGGGACCAGAAGCCAGTGGGTTTACAAAAGTAAAGGAAGAACTGGCACCGTGTCAAACCATTCTAGAACCTACACTTGTCTGTTTCTTGCTTTGATCATCATCTTTAACAGCTTTGTATTTTTATTCCTGGTCAAGACAGAAAGTCAGATCCACAGAGATGTAACCAAATATTAATATGTAATAAATAATAATTATTATTCTGACAATAATAACATTAATTGCACTAAAATAAGAGACTGGAAATTTTATCTTCTTTTTTTGTTTGTTTGTTGTTTTTTTTTTTTCCTAGGAAAATAATGCTATAGTCTGACATTGTCAGTTCAGCATTGTGAGGATGAACTGAGCCATCATTATGGTTTGGCACCAAGCTTCTAGATTTTACAGAATATCATTAAACCAACTTGTGAGCTTTACTGTTACAGATGAACATCAGAGGGATCTTGAACGGCAGGTAGAGTTGGTGTGTTTTCTCTGATGGCAAAATAGGATCCTCTATCAGTTGATCAGGTCAGCTAGTCAAATCTCCAAATGGTCTTTTATTGTCTGTAATTGTTGAACTGTTCTTTGAGGAGATACTACTATACTACTCAGTTTAGTGCCATTAGAAATGCTGCCTTGACTCTTGTAAAAACTCTTTAACCTGTATTTCTCATCAACTGCACTTCCTGAGGTATTTGTATTTCAATCCAGTCCCAGGAAAAATAAAAGCAAAGTTGCCTATAAAATACTGAAATTGAGCCAGTTTGAAATAACCACGAGTACGTTGATAATGGTATCAAGAAAGCAGCATTCAGACTCAGTTCTTGCTCAGCAGGGTCTCCTAAATAGCATTTGTGGGAGGTAAAGTCAAATCACCCTGAAGTGGAAGAAAAAGGATTATGTCTTTTCTGGCAGAAACACTGTTTAGAAGCTTTTCCTACAGGAAAACTGACTGGTTACCATAGGCCTCTGCTTCTTGCAGTTTCTGTTCTCATTCAGCTAATAAGCCTACTCCTACCTGCATGTACCAAATCTGCTGCTTAGTGTTCAAATTAAACATTTTCTTTCCACCAACAAAATGTATCCTATTCCCCCAAGAAAGGCTTGTTATTTCAGTCATGGAGATGAAAAGCAAGCCCTCCTGAGGGTCTAATGAATGACAAGGGACTGTGCATAGGCAGCTGGAGGAAAGGGATGCTACCTTCAGCACCTCTGGCCCAGCAGTGGCCAGAAATCTTATGGGAGAGAGAGCACATTGCTCTCAACTGCTGAGGAACCATCACAGTATGCTGCTATCACATCTCCATAGGGGAAAAGGCTGGCTGAAAAGTCAGTCAGTTTATCATTGCTGGTTTTCAGCTGTACAGGGCTATTTTTTTTTAGATACTGTACTTATCTGATTTTAACCAAGAAATCCAGAAGATTTCCTCATCTTAGAAATATCCATCATGTTGCGTATTCTTTAGAGATTAATGCTCTAAGCCCTCTTCAAATTAAACAGGATATGTGTAATCTAACAGTGACACACCTCAGTGCTTGAAAGCCTTTGGCCTCCAGCCTTGGGCATATGAAGGATGAAGCATGTTGCATCCTGTTCACTCCCTCACAGCTCAGTTCTTGAGGGCCCAAACCTGCCCTCACTGAAGTAGAAGGCAGAGCTCCAACCTTAATTGATTTTTGTAGAAGTTTAAGCCTTTTAGCTATGGAGACATTTTTGTTTCACAATCGCAGGGCCACATTAAACACAGCAAAGAGCCTGGTAGCTGTTTGTCAATGTGAGAAAGCTTGGAATGGTGGAGAGAGCCCCAGCCTGGAAACTGGGAGATCTGATGACAACTCATGGTTCTGCCACAGGCTGTCCATAACTTAGACTTACTGCTAATCGAAACCTGGGCTGGCTTGCTGCAGCTGTTCAACTGTGCCAGCTCTCACCCATCTTCTATGTCCAAGACAGCTACATTTGCATTCCCACTATAGATGTTGTTTCATGGCACAGCCTTCCACCTGGCAGGTGGTTTTCCAGGAAGATGACATTTTGTTCCTGTTTAATGTATGTTGCCTTTGCTCAGGCTCAGTGCTCAAAACAAGCCCTGACAAGAAGAAAGGAAAAAAGCATCCATAGTTTTAACAATGGACTGGCTTTCCTGACCATTTCCGACTATCAGTTCTGAAGGTGATGTAAAATGTATCCTTCCTTCTTGTTCTTCTTACGTCTGTTAGATTATGATTATATTGCCTTCTGCAAGATCCTGCACTGAGAAAAGTGGAGAGAAAGCTACTCTGAGTGATCTAAAAGGGGAGGAAGCCTCTTCCTTCTTCCTTTTCTAATTCAATGAATTTTCATTCTTGTATAATGAAAACAAATGCTGAGTTATCACATATCATCAGAGAATTTATAAGTCCATTCATGGAAAGAAGATCTTGAAAGGCGATAAACTTTGTAAGTTCATGATCCCTTTTGGATGTGGAAACCAATGTGGCAATAAATGTTGGCTAAATCAGCGGACTTCTGGAACGCCACAGGAAACAAGGCTGGGAGTCTGCATCATTTAGAGATTGGGAAAGAAGAACCAGTGGAACAGTTTGCTTACCAAATCCTGTCTTCCAAACCTGCCTTTTACATGCATGGTTAGGAGATGCTCCTGCTCAGCACTTGCATTCATGCTCATACAGCCCAGTGCAGGCTGCTCATCATGAGCAGTACCTTAATTTTCTTGCCAGAATCTCAGTGGAGGTGCAAATATCCATCAAAAGGGAGGAGGGCAGCACCAAAGGCAAGTAAAGCCTGCTCTTGGGATGAAGAGGAACTGTTCACCCAACTCTGGAGCATCTCCTCAAAGGGTTTTCTTCTCTAATTCCTCCCACTACAAAGGGAAGTTATTAAAACATGAAAAGATGCTGGGATGAAGCACATGCATCACCGTGTTCAGTTAAAAATATCTATACCAATCTCCTAATGAACTTTCAGCTAAGGCACAGCAGACTCTTTGTTTTACCTGGAACTGTGAGGAAAATTATCTTATTTGTCCTCACAGTGCAAGTCATCTACAAAAGAGGAGCTTACTTTTCATAATTAATGACACCCACATAAGATGAGACTTCTTCTTTCCCTGTGAGCTAAAGCTTAACTTGCAGAAGGATCCTTTTGAACACAGTGGTGCTAAACTTATCAGTAGGTAAGCACAAAGCATTTTCATCGTGCTTTGAAGCTGTTTATGAAGTTCTTGCAGGGCAGAGAATAAAGTTACCGTTCTCTCTTACATGCTCCTTCATCACAAGATCCCCAAGGATCATGGAGAAGCAAGGAAAATAATAAATATTAATTTCAAAAAGTTCAGTCAACGCTTGTGCATGGAGACTTCCAGTGGGTTTATGAAAAAGCACTTTGGAGGCTTCGCTGTGTTCCTGTACCTAAACCCAAGAATATCAACCCTCAGGAGTCATGGCTATCTCTTTCTCTAAATCGTACTGCAAGACCTTATTCCTCCTCTACTTCACCTTTTTTATCATCAGACAGCTTTAAAAACCCTTTATCTTTGAGCACATTATAAGGTACAGTGGACTAAATATGGCATGCAATAATCCTTAACAACTTTGTCATAGGATTATGGGTAAAGATGCCTCTTATTAGCTATTTTTATACCTTGAGGGATTCCTTCTTTAAATCATAAATGTTGTCTTCTTCATTAAAATCAGTAGCCAAGCTGAATCACATTTCTTGTTCTAGTCATATATTATGCAAAATTGTTTTATATGTGACTTTACCTCCCATTGGATGCCTTGAGTCAGTCTGAGTGCCAGAGCAGCACAACTATCTACTTTCTTTGCTGTGGAGGAATGGTTAAAACAAAGGGGTCATGTTTTCATGCAGCAACTTGCTGCGAAAGAATTAGATAAGTACAGTGTACAGCTGGCGTAATCAGAAGCATAGGCAGACTGTCCTTGAGGCTTCGTTCGGAACAGTAGAGAAACTGTAATCAAAGTAACAATGTAGATCAAAGTAGAAATGTAGAGCTAAAAGTAGAATAGTAGCTCACAGGAATGTAGTAAAAGATACAATAAGCGGTAGTGTTGACTTTACTATTATTATCCAATCATGAGCTCACTTTTGCACTATGTATTAGCTCATTAGGAGCACTATAACTGTAACCAAGTAACTGCTAATAAATGAGATTTGCCGATCATTCCCAGCATGTGAATGACTTCCGCTCATCCTGAGTGGCTGCTTATCTCCCGCCGACTCCCACACTTTGCTTTCTCCCCAGAGTCACGTCTGGTCTCCTTTTCAAGAACTAGAAAACGGAACAAAATTAAGAGCTCCGGTATTTTTATTACTTTCAGTAATAAAGGACTTCCAGTTTTCATCACCAAAGACACTTCTCATGGTGCTGCAAAACCGCAGACAGAGCAGTATTTTGACCTGGGCCCCCATGACATGCCTCTTCCCACCACATCACCCCCATCCTTACCCAAGAGGTAGCTGCTCAGGCAATGGAGCCTCCTGATATCCCTAGCTGGAATCCAGCCATTTAGCATCCAGCCATTTAGCATCCAGCCATTTAGCATCCAGCCTTTCACTCTTCCACTTCCCAGACACAGAAAAACCGTGGCCCTGGATGACAGCCACAGGGCCACCATCACGGCTGCCCTCAGGCCCCCAGGGTTTCAGGGAGCAGGGGTCTGTAGGTACGGCGTGTCTGAATGACAGGCCAGGCTGCAGGCGGGAACCCAGAGGGACAGAGAGATCTACTCTGCATTAGTGACAGGGTGATTTTGGGGGGGCACAGTGTGACAGGAAGGTTTAAGGGGAACAGGACAGTTGCAAAAGCCCTAGAGGTGCAGCAAAGTGGGGACTGAACTCTCTCTGCCTATGGGGCAGAGTGCCAGTGCTAAGAGCTAGAGCAGTAGAAATTCGACTCATGAGCTCTACTCCTCAAGAGGGTGTTGAGGGACAGAAGGGAGATGGATCAGAGCTATGAGTGCTACCTTCTGCCTTCCTCTCATCACCCCAGGAGCTATACAGATTTAGCTGCAGCAAGGAAGTGCAGTGCTAGGTAGATAGAAGCCTGCATCCCACTTCTCATTTGGTCTTATCTCACCCACCAGGAATCCATCTTGAAAACAAGAATTAAAAAGGCTTACTTCTTAGTCTGACATAAGATGAAAGAAAAGATACCTTTTGGCTGGCATATGAGAGCTGGACTTGGAAAACGTGACAATTCTGAAGAGCAGTGTCACAATTGTAGTGTTGTGGCAGAACACAGTGACCGAGAATGATATGAGGTGTTAGGTAACTGAATTGAAGCTAAATGGAACAAGACCACTGATGCAGCAAAGCCACCTTCCATGGGTGCTGCAATCCCCATGTTCTATTCTGACAATGAGGCTCAGCTTGGGTGCTGTGATTACGATTTAATGTCTGGTTTAGCATCTCAGGGAATCAGCTACTGACAGCATATCTGAAGGGGAAATACGTTTTTGCCAGCAAAGAATATACAGAATATTGACAAGTGGAGAACTGTTCTCACTAGGACATAATTTTCTCTTCACGTTTGCATCTGCTTTCTGTATAGGGCATACTCCCTTGGCAAGGTGAACCGCAACAACCATCCACAGTGTGAGCTGTGCAATATATGAACTTTGAAATGTCTATTTTCAGAATAGTTATTCCACATGCACATTAAAATTTCAGTTGCAGTGCTAAAAAAGAGGTTGATGAGATTTCTGGCCATGAAAGAACCATCTCAGATAAAACGCTTTCTAAACATTAGGTATAGACTTATTTTACTCCTTTCTAGGAAGGAGTACCAAGTCAGGGTACTTGCCCTTTCTTCCCAGTTCAAGGTAAACTGTAGCCACTCAGAGTTTCTGGGTTGACTCATCTCAAGTTAACATATGAACTGCTAAAAAGAAAAGTGGCAGAGGGTTTTTTCACTCTCTCTGGCATGTTTGAAGAGCCAAGGGAAGACAAGCTGGTTGAAATTCTGTTTGCCTGAGGCAAACAGTTTTTCCGACACAAGTAAGGTATTATTAGTTTGTTTCATCATAGTAAACATAGGACAAGTAGGACTGTGTGCCTGGGCTTGTAACTTTTCATGACAGCTTTGCATACTGTAATGATTCACGTAATGAAATAATGCATAGTGAAACAATATAAAGAAGTTAATAAAAGAAACACAGCTTCTCCTGTCATTCAGATACTCACCAAGATACAGAACCCTAAGCTTCTTTAAGTCAGTAAATCGATGCCAAATGATTTCATCAGCTTTGGAACATATGCATAAGGATTAATTCAAATTTTCCTTCCACATTGGTACCGGCTTTGCATGGTGACTTATCCAGGGCATTGTTATAGCAAAAGGTAAGTAAAATACTTCCTTAATACTAAAGCTAAAAGAATTAGTCCAATCTTCCTTTAGCAAAGTAATGAAAATCCAGGAAAAGCTCTTAATACTAACCTGGGACCAGTCCTGTTTTAGCAGAGGACTAAACAGTTGGCCAGACACCTAATGTGGCAGTGTCCACACTTGTCTGCCTGACCTAAGCATCCTCTCTATTCCTGCTTTTGGACATGAAGAGGATCAGACTCATCTGAGTGGCAAAACAACTGTACTTGACCTATAATTAAACGGAGGCTGCTTAGCTGAAGAAAGAAGAAAAGGAAACTAAAGGCTGCATGTCTACTGTTCATACAATGAGCTCAAACTTAAGCACTAGAGGGCTTAGTTTTGAAAGTCTGGGCCCCAGAACAGAGTCCAGGAGCCTGTGCTACAGCTTCATAGTGAACGCACAGAGGTAGTCAGGCATCCCACTAGTACTGCCTACTATTATGATGGCCTGTTTATGCATCAGTTCTCCATTCTGATATAACTCTTTCCCCTGGTGCACTGCATAGCTTCATACCTGACTTTGCACAGACTTGCGAGATGCCTGACACAAGCCTTGTGACTCTGATTTGTATGCCAAATACCTAAAGGCCAGTACCTCATCTGACTCACCAGCACTGAAGTCCTCATTTGAATTCAGCCGAAGGAAGTATCAGTTTAAACCCATGAAACAGAGAATTGGACCTGAGAAGAGAAGGAAAGTTTTAATTCCCTGGATAAATGTCAAGTGTGCTGTGGGGCATTTTGAGAAGGTGCAGCTGCAGTTGCCGGTGTACTTGGGGAGTCAGAAAAAGCACAGCTCTGCAAAGTGAACCTGACTTGACTTGTTCCCTGTGGCTCCCAGAACTGAGTCACACTGTTCACCATGTCCAGCTTTGGTACAAACCCTGTTCATTACATCGCTACATAAGTAAAACGGATCTGGCGCACGCTTTTAACTCGCATTGCCAACTTTTTCTAGCTAGTGAAGATTCTCTCCATGACCTATTTTCAGGAACTGAGCAGTTCAGTTGGGCCTGTCTGATAGGAGTCTACACTTTTACTTCTACAAAATAACTAAAAAGCTCATCTGTAATTTCAAATTCCCCTTTAGCTTCTGCAAAAAAGTTATAGGTACAAAACAGACCACTTATTTTCAAGGTTAAACTTTGAAAGTCTTTCAAGCCCTCCCAGTCCTTAGCACTGCAGACATTTTTGGTCAAACTCTTCTTTACTTCATCTCCACACTACTTTCTGTCTATATAAAGCACATGTGACTCCCCCACCTCAATTCCCCACCAGACTACAGAGTAAGACTTGCTGTCATTTTCTCTCTTGCGGTCCTGCCTGCTCTTCAGTGAATCTTACTGTCCTATCTGAACAACTGTACAGTTTAACAGGTGGAACAGAAACTACTTCCCTGTTGCCTATAGTCTAATGTGCAGGACACTTTCTTGGGCAGTGACAGAAGTGGCTGGGCATCCCCTTGGCTATGGCAGATATGCTTTCTGAGGAGTACTCTAACACATAGGCAGCTACATGTTGGAAAAGATTGGACTATGCCCCATTCTTTAAAAGAACAACCATAGCTATCAGATGCTATCTGCCCCATATAGCCTAGACACCCACTCCTATGCTGGTGAGCTGAGGAGGGATTTCAGACTTACTCCCATGCCCATGTCTCTTGGCCCACACAAGGCAGCTCCTACACAGCACACAGGATGCTACAGGCAGTTGCTTCTCCCCACACACTATAAAAGGGAAGTGAACAGCTAAGGCTGCATCTGCCATCAGGCACTGCAGTGCTTGATTTGTAGGGACTAGAATCTTACACTAGGCCAATCTGATGCATCTAAAAGACAACCTCTGAAGTGTGCTGATAACCCTGTATCAATTCTTCACCATTATCTGTGAAAAGAGATATGAAGTCCTTCCAATCGAACACAACTTCCAACCAAAACAAGAAAATCTCCTGCAACAAAAAATCTTGTGCTAGATGGTTCTGTCCTGCTCCGTTCTGGCAGTTCAGATGGGATGCATCAGCTGCCAGTCCCCCAGCTCACTGTGAGTGCTTGGAGCTGCCCAAGAAGCTCTAGATTTAAGAAGTGGCTCTTAGTTCTGCTCTGCAGGCTGCACTTGCCAAACTTCTGAGTCATGTCCTATTGCCATGGGTTTGGGTTTTGTGATTGATTCCTTTTTTTCTCTCTGTAGGTACTTTTGAGATAGCTGGGAAGGTTTGGGGGAAGGGAGGAGGGAGAGACAGTAACTGGATTCCCTTCACTAAATGTTTCACAGAATAACAGAATGGTTGAGGCTGGAAGGCACCTCTGGAGATCATCTTGTCCAACCACCCCACTCAAGCAGGAACACCTACAGCTGGTTTCTAAGGACCACATTCAGATGGCTTTTGAATATCTTCAAGTATAGAGACTCCGCAACCTCCCTGGGCAACCTGCTCCAGTGCTGCATTCAATAATGCGTTTGTTCATATTGATTCGGAGAAAACTCCAGGAACAAACTTGCCAACAAAGTTTTCCAGCTGACAAGCAGGGATTCTTTATTGCGGCACCAGGAGACACGGGGGATAACTCCTCCTAACGTGTGTCCCCGTATTGCTACATAAACCATCCTTATATAGTCCCTGGACATACATACATATTCAT
>NDXB01006001.1:100417-125696 GCA_002631895.1 Agapornis roseicollis | reverse complement strand
TTTAACCAAGAGGAAAAAAAAAAAAAAAAAAAAAAAGAAAGGTAACTTGTAAAAGGTATTTTAAGCATTAACAGCTTTAAATTCAGTACATGGAGAAGTGCATACAAAATGGAGAGCACGAGTCAAACAGCAACGCAGATGGCAAAGGGAAACAAGCAAGCAATCAAGCAAAAGAGTTACATCAAAAACCAATGTATTAAATTTTTCGATTTTATTTTTCCTTGGGCCTATTCCTTAACTTAGCTTCCATATTAGTTTCTTTTTAAAAAACAATTCTCCTTTTACATTTCCTTTTTGTTATGTTCCCTGTAAATGGATTGCCTGTTACAATGTATGGTGATAAACTGATACCTATACAATAAAATTAGAAAGAAATACAGGTCTGGATGCATCAGGATCTAAGTATCAACAAAATCACCAAAAGAAAATGAAATAAACCTAAATTTTTCTGTTTATAGCTACATGTGATAAATTCAATTAACTAAAGTAACTCTTGTCATTCTTGCTTTCTTGTTAGAAGGCAAAAGTAACACTTTTGGAAAAGTCATTCAATCATTCAACCATTGTATAAAAACACAGAATATTTTTACTGATCCTGTCAAGGGTGGGAACTATAACACAATGTTAAATTGACCTCAGCTGACGTGAAGAACAGTGTTAAACTTAAAAGGAAATTAAAACATCCAGGTATGAAAATATATGGGTACGAATTACCACTTGATCAAAAATCAAACAAGAAAGCCAAAAGCATTTTCTAGATGACATATCCCTGATCTTTCAATAAGCAGCATAGAAAAGAGATCATTCATTTCACTCCCTATTAATTTCCTCTTGTACTTTTTTCACTGTCTTGTGATTGACTAGAGCAGAAACCAGGCTGCAATGTTCTAATCGTCTGAATGTGTATTTCTCAGAGATCAAAAATCATCTAAAAATATGAAAGAAAGAAAGAAAGGAAGAAAGAAAGAGAAAGAAAGAAAGAAAGAAAGAGAAAAATAGCGCAAGATAGTAACAAGTAAAAAACCAATTCTTAATGGCTGTCTGCAATAACAGATGCCTGTGATTCAGTAAGTAATACAGTAGTAACTGCCTTAGTGAAAGACGAAACAATGTAACACAACACTGTCCACCTAAGCAAATGTGTGTTTGCAGGCATTAAGAGTTACACTGACAATTTGCAGAACATAATTCGTCAAAAATGAAACAACCTTCAAAGAGGATAGCTGTCCAATCTCAGTNAACCAATTCTTAATGGCTGTCTGCAATAACAGATGCCTGTGATTCAGTAAGTAATACAGTAGTAACTGCCTTAGTGAAAGACGAAACAATGTAACACAACACTGTCCACCTAAGCAAATGTGTGTTTGCAGGCATTAAGAGTTACACTGACAATTTGCAGAACATAATTCGTCAAAAATGAAACAACCTTCAAAGAGGATAGCTGTCTAAAACAATCTCAGTACAGATGTGAGATGTTAACATAACAGATAGAGGAGAGCAAGCCCTGTTGAATGTCTTACACCACTTAGTTTTTAAGTTTAGTAGCCAGATCCAAGTATCTGTTCAGATACCAGACAGGAGAGAGTCTTAGTACCATTTAAAATGCACAGACATAAACCCATTCAAATTCACTTATCAAGTGTACATGAATTTCAGCTGTCTTCTAAGAGAAACAGAAAATTCTGCAGGATAAATAAACAATAAAACCAAAACAACTCCAAAGAGCTGGGTTAGACCAGAATCCATTGGTTCTATGTCCAAACAAGTCTTGACAGTTTAAATTACTGAAGCTTGATCATTTACTTCATTTTACCAGTTTCTCACTGATGTACCCACTCACTGCTTTGTATTAACTTAGTGACACTAATGCCAGTGAAGACAGCAGGAAATAAAGCTGCAGATTTTAAATTTTAAAATCTGAAATTTAATGGTGTTTCTGTGGTTCAGGAAGCATCTAATGCCAACAAAGCTCAAGCTACAATCACAGAAACAAGTGAATGTTTGACTGAGTCTCACTAATGTGCCCACTAACCTGGGTTTGTAAAATCTCAATCATTCCAAGCCACTTACCTCCTACAGGATAAATTGTTACCAAGATTTTTTGAGATGTCTAAAACAATAAAGAAGAAATAGTTGGAAGAATCTCTACTATGTAATAGTAGTGCAAAACACCAACATACTAGATTGAGTCTTCAGAAGTTAGTCTCATGTGAGTATTCACGGCTGTGAATACTCATTCAATACAGCCTCAGCTAATCATCATGTTCCCTAATTCTATAATGTGCTCAAAACAAAGTTTCATCAATGTTCTTGCAGCTTGCAAATGATAAAAAAAAAAAAATACTCCAGTTACATCTGCAGATTGAGTAAGGAAGATCAGAATCAAACTCAGTAGAAGTGATTCATGAAAGACATGACTATATGAAGATCACATAATACAGGAAACCACAGGGTTGCTTTTACCCATGATACCTATCCCCTCAAATATTTTAATGGCTACCAGAAGCACCACTACAATCAACCAGAGACTTTTCGCTTCATCACATTACACGGTAGCTACTGCTCAGCTAATACCTGGGACCCCCACTCAAATCGACTGTAAGTCCATACAATTTGGTAATACAAATTTGATCCTCAGAGTATGGTGACTATAGAAGACTGAAACACTTCACCACATGCCATGAGAAAATTATTTAAATCTTTCTGGAAGGTTGTGGGAGTGTGAAGAGAAAATAGGAAACAATTCTGCTGACTTGAGCCAGCTGACCTTCTTGGAAGTTTTAAAGTGCTACTGTTCTTGAAAGAGGATGTGGAGAAAGAGAATGGGAAGCTGATGCATCTTCTATAGCACACAGGCTTATCCCAGGCTAGCAAAACATTAATTTCATTAAGCTGTCATGTGTTCCATGCGCTTCTCTGATTAGAACACAAGAACATAGGCAGGCAGGCAGCATTAGGAGTTATAGCAGGCCACTCCATGGTACCTCCTTCCCAGTTAAAAATGCTATTCACCACATAACATTTGTGGAAGCCCCAGGTGCACATACCTCTAGTAACATGGCAGGTTATTATGACACCCACTGTTACGGGAGGATGTGATCTGTCATGGGAGAATGTGATCACCCACCACAAGATACAAAATACTGCTAACTTATGGAAAGTTTATAAAACAAACAAACTTGAATCAAGGGAACAGAATCAAAAGAAGGGAAAAGACTCCAAAATTATGTCAGACTTCTGCAAGAACATTCCTAAAGGCCAAGTACGGTTGAAATGAAGAACACTTGCAGTGAAGCAAGCTTTAAACAACCAATCTCATATATTACAAGCAATATAAACATGGTAGCCAATGATTTGAGTAACTTTCTGTAGTGTAATGGCACTCTATCTGGCTCTAGATCATATGGTGTGTTTGAGCCCCATCATAGTTCTGAGAATGTTAATTCACTGTGCTTCTTAAATTGTCAGCTAGAGTATAACACCACTTTAATCAAAGAGACCATCTCATCTGCATCTCCTGAAGAGACAGTTTTTGTATTATTTTTATATTAACCAAATGTTTTTCTCAGCTGCTGTAAGTTCTTCTTACCTGCTTTTTGTTAAACAAGCTACAGAGCAAATGCAAGGATACCCACGCTATGACTAAAATTCCAAGGTTAGCTTTGCAGCAAACATACGAAGGCTTAACATTCAATTTACTGAACCTTCTACAAACAATTTCATGCCTCATTTTCCAGTTCTAACTTGCTACAATGGATTTCTTCATAAAAAAATTAAGTAAAGCTCTGGTGTTAAGTATTCATTATATGCACTTTCCTTGTAAATTTCTTTGACCATCACAATATTTCTTTGATGTCCCAGCATTTTTACATTTCAAAGACTAAAGATAACAATGTGATTTTAAGAAGTCTGGAGGGGAATAAAAACAGAATACGTACCTATAGTGTGCAGCAAAGAAACTGCACTTTCTAAGACAGTTTCAGCTCAATTGTCCTTAGTTTTGATTACTGTTGAAAAGCTTTTTGGGTTTTGTCTTCTTAAGTGGAGCAAAAGAGGTCATGGAAATCTCTGTTATTAACAGTGAAAGAGCAATGTTCTTGTAAATCATCAATAGCCTTTAAAAAAAAAAATCAAAAAAAAAAAATCACTGGAATTGTGACACCATGAAGCAATTGTCTCACTTCACTTTCAGTCCTCCACAGACATGATGATGAAAGGAGCTCTTCTCACACAAGGGAGCCTCCTTTTTATTACACAATCCACAAATGGACTTTACACAGCTGGACTGAAGACCTCAAGAAAAGAAAACAACTGGGAATTGGAAAGATGTGGAAATTAATATTGTTCAAAGAAATTTGTATATTGTCACTGAGTAGAAATCCACTTACACACATGAAGCTTATGTTGTGTACTGTCTGGCTCTGATGCATTTGCTTAAAAACTAGGATCTCTAAAATTATACATGTTAAGTTTCCATATTGATGTGCAAGTAATTTGTGTGGCTAAATTCCACATAATGGTAATGAAATACATCATTTAGTGAGAAAAAAAAAAAAAATCTGCCAAAATAAATAGTTTATGGTCTGTCAGCACCCTGCTACCTGGTCACATTATGTTTAAACATGTTTCTAACTCTGGAATCCATTAGTGAAAAAGAAGAGCAAGAAACATATGGAAGGCTGTAAAGAATACAAACATTTAACAATTTCAGAAAAGCACCAAAATTTTGCTTTATTTTCATACAAATGATGAAAGAAACCAAAATCCCAAACTCTCATATGCTACTAGCGTAGTGATTTTGGTGGCTCAAAATGAAAAAATCCATAACTACAGGACACTCTTAGCACAGCAGGATATTGCTAGATATGTGGTGACAAACAGATATTATTGTCTAAGTCTTGTAATGTAAGGAATGATAAGAATTTTAATACGGCTAATGTTAAAAGATATTTCATTAGATATGTGAAGGGAAAAGTCAAAATACACCTTAAAAAAATCAGGTGTTTTCTTTTGACTACAATCTTCTAGCATAGACTAATCAAGTACACAGGCTAACACTGCTTTTAAAAATGCACTGAAGTAAAGTTTGTGTATTTACAGAGATATTATGATAGCAATTCCTCAACATCTCCCAATCTCAGGTCCATGTGATATCAATATGCAAGTATTATTACTCTCCATGTTAGAGAAGCTGAAACACATACAAACATATACACTGATTCAGTTAATCAAGATCCAAATACAATATGGTGTATGACAGAGCTGAGAAGAGAATCTCTCTCTTCAATTTTGTACCTAATGACTTAATACCAAAGCATTCTAATTTCTCCATATTTGAACTGTCCGAGAAGCTGGACTTCTTCTGCAGCAGTCCCATGCCTAGAAACTGCAGAACAGGGTCCAACATTTTAAGAATATCCTGAGCCAGAAACTTACTCCCTCAAACCCTGAGAAATTTGAGCTGAAGACATTTTGTCTGCCAGGACTAATTATAATGACTACTTCTTGTTGAAGCTTGTTCTTTTTAAATGTCTATTTCCATTCCTTTGTAATTTTCTAAAAGAGGAATTTCTTTCAGGTTGCCATATTTCATCTTGACAAATTTTAGTATTTTATTTTTTTACTGTATCCTGGGGTGGGGGAGTTGGTGGCAAGGATGGAAAACGAATATCCTTCTGAGAAATTTCTGACTCTTTTCTGATAATTAAAATATTCAAGAATAAGTAGTTTTAAAACCACATATTTTCGCAGATTTATTTAATGTAGCTCTGGGAGGTGGAGAGGGGTGAAGGAGGTGGGGACAAAAAAAAAAAGAAAGAAAAAAATTACTGGACCCCAAACAATACATTTTGCAAAATAAATATAGTTTTAGGGTTATTCTTATACATCTGCCTTATTGAGAGATAACTGAAATGGCATCTTCTCTCATTCATAAAAACATACAGTACACATGCTTTGGAATAAGAATGCACAAAACCCATTATAGACTAAATGAAGAACAGAGCAAAATTACAAGAAAATGACTGAATATTTTTTCCAACTTCTGTGAGAGGAAGGGAAAAAAAATTAAACAGATTCCTAGTTCTAATCAACTTATCAAACCCAGAATTTGGTCTTTAGTATACACAATGTTTTTATTTATCAGTTATGTGGTTTGTTATATCAGGGGAACATAACAGGACATATCTAAAGCTGTTAGAAGTTTTTGTAACTTTTTTGTTTAGGTGTATGAACATATAAAGTCTGAAATAACTAACAAAATATATGTAATCAGGAAATCTTCAGTCTGCAAATCAGCTTGGTTTAAACATATAATATACTGGACTTTTATTTATGGGCTGCTTGCCTTTACTGGCCGACATCTTGGATGTTTTGATGAAGAACTCCAGAAGAAGGTATTCGCAGCATCAGCAGAGTCAACTCATAAATACAAGCTTAAATTTCTGATCATTTTTGATCTACAATTGTTTATATGCATTAACTATATTAGAGTAATGCATGAATTAGCAAAATGCAACATCTAAATATCTCTAATTCCTGTGTTCTCCTAGGTGTATATTCTTCAGCTGAGTAGTTCTACTGGGTAGATACCTGCCTGTATATTCAGAAATTTTTATAGAGTAAGACAGTTTCTGTCTTTAAGCCTTAAATTCAAATAAGTGCTTTAATAATAGATTACAAGTAAAAAACACAGGGAAAATGTGCAAGAGAAGATATTTGATCAATGAAAGTTTTATCATGACAAAAACAAACAAGACAAAAACCTACAGAGTAAATTTATAACTCAAAACAATAGAACAAAAGAACAGCTTATGTCAATAATTCTATTTCAAATGCAAACAACCCCTCCTTTAAGTAGTATCCTGACAGTTCTGCAGAGTAGACCAGTTCCTTTGAATGTTCATTTATTTTTGTCCAAAATGCCCATTATTAGGGACAGAGGGTCAACGTTGTACTCCCAGATTTCTAAACTCCTAGTGCCTCTGGTGGGAGGAAAGAATAAGCAGAGTTCAAGATAACAAGGATGCATCTATTTGTGGACTGGTTTATGGTCAGTAATTAATTGTATTTGATGAAAAGGACATTATTTCCTACTTTTCTGGTAACACTGATATATTACACATTAGTTAAAAAAACCAAAACCAACAGCTCATACACTGCTACAGTGCGACTACTGACTACTGAGTTCAAGCTGAAAGCTTTATTATTATTATATGACTTTAATATAGAGGGTTTGTGACCTGGTGCAGCAATTACAAGATGAGAGAAGATGAGAGAAGACTCCGCTCATTAATTTTAATAGATTTCAAACCAAAATAAAATCAAAAGTTATGTCTCAGTTTTTAAAATCATTTGCCAGTATTTGCAACTTTACTGTCTGGCACTTCACTGTACCTGGTTAACAAGCATCATTCCAAAATTATTTCAAAATTTATTTACTCTCAATTGCAGAAAAACATGAGGTGAAAGAAAAGCAGGACATGAAATACTACATTACCACCCCATATCTCATACTAAACAATACTTAAGTGGCTGAAGATTATGAAAGAAATGGAATGGAAGAACTAGCAGAAAACTGAGGTAGAATGAGCACCACCTTTGGCCACACAGACGAGGGGGCTGAAGCACCTCCCATATGAAGACAGGCTGAGAAAATTTGGGCTGTGCAGCCTGGAGAAGAGAAGCTGTGTGAGGACCTCATAGCAACCTTCCAGTATCTGAAGTGGTCTACTAGTATGCCAGAGATGGACTCCTCATCAGGGACTGTACCAACAAGACAAGTGGTAAAGGGCTAAAATTTAAACAGAGGAAGTTCAGGTTAGATAATAAGGAAGAAGTTCTTTACTGTGAGGGTGGTGAGGCACTGGCACAGGTTGCCCAAAGAAACAGTAAATGCTCCAGCCCTGGCAGTGTTCAAGGTCAGGCTGGACAGAGCTTTAGGTGACATGGTTTAGTGTGAGTTGTCCCTGCTCATGGCAGGGGGACTGGAACTAGATGATCTTGGGGTCCTTTCCAACCCTAACCATTCTACGATTCTACACAAACATAACATTTAAAACAGAACTAGAACTAGGACAATTCATGCTTTTTCCGGTATTACCTGCAGTTTATACTTTATACTGTCACTAGATATAGACATTATCCTTTTGGAATATATTTGGCTATTGTTTCCAAGCAATTTTTATTTATTTTGCATTAACCATTTCTGGCTGAAATGTTTTCCTTAACTATTACTTACGGCATTTTGCCAAATTACTTGGTTTGACATTATGTAAACACAAAGTAATACACGGCTGGTTACTTCAGCACCAAGTACAAGGAAAACATGCTTGGAACAAGCCAATAATGTGCCTACCAATTTCTTGGTTTGGTCATCATTCTCCTAACTAACAATGGGCAACAGAAGTTTAACAGCATTTTGAAGCAAAAAAAATTTACAGACCATAAAAGGAACAGCCCACCCCTCCCTTATTTCCAGGCTTAACTTTACCCAGGATTTTCTCTACTTTCTTACCCCCTTCCTGCCCCAGTGGCACAGGGGGATAGGGAATGGTCAGTTCATCACACATTGTCTCGACTGCCCCTTCCTCCTGAGGGGAAGATTCCCCACACTCTTTCCCTGCTCCAGTGTGAGGTCCCTCCCATGGGAGACAGTCCTCCATGAACTCCTGCAACATGGGTCCTTCCCATGGGCTATAATTCTTCACCAACTGCTCCAGTGTGGATCCCTCCCACAGGCTGAAGTCTTTCAGGAGCAGATTGCTCCAGCATGGGTCCCCCATGGGGTTGTAAATCCCACCAGCAAACCTGCTTCTGTGTGGGCTTGTCTCTTCATGGGGCCATGGGTTCTGCTAGAAGGCTGCTCCAGCTGATGGACCTCCCACAGGATCACAGCCTCCTCCAGGCATCTGCCTGCTCTGGCATGGGATCCTCCACAGGCTACAGAATGGATATATGCTCCACTGTTAACCACCATGGGCTGCAGGGGGACAACCTGCCTCACCACAAAGGACTGGGAAGTCTGCTGTATGAGGAAAGACGGAGGCAACTGGGTTTGTTCAGCTTTGAGAAAAGCTAGCTCAAGGGAAACCTATCACCTATTTAAAGAGTGGCTACAAAGAAGATGGAGCCTCCCTTTTTGCAAGGAGTCACATGGAATAGAGATNAACCACCATGGGCTGCAGGGGGACAACCTGCCTCACCACAAAGGACTGGGAAGTCTGCTGTATGAGGAAAGACGGAGGCAACTGGGTTTGTTCAGCTTTGAGAAAAGCTAGCTCAAGGGAAACCTATCACCTATTTAAAGGGTGGCTACAAAGAAGATAGAGCCTCCCTTTTTGCAAGGAGTCACATGGAATAGAGGAGAGGAGATGGTCACAAGTTACTCCTGGACTCCTGGGGAAATCCCAGTTGAACACTAGAAGAAAATTTTTCACAATGAGAACAATCAGCCATTGGAATGATCCCTCCAGGGAAGCAGTGGATTCTCCAACATTGGAAACTTTAAAGATTCAGCTGGACAGGGTGCTGGGCCATCTAGACTAGATCATGCTTTGCCAAGAAAGGTTGAATCAGGTAATCCCTTCCAACCTGGCATTCTATGATTCTATGAACTGAGTTTACCTATGACAATGAAGGCACAAAATGACTATTTAAGTGTTGCTCAAAAAATGATACAGGGAAAGCAATTACTAGAAAGTTCTATCCCTCCACCAAAGCCAAGTATTCTCTTTGAACCTTCCTGAAATATTCTGATTCAAAAAATTTGCATTTCTGACCATCAAAAGAGACATTTAATGCAGAAGTTTTAAATATTCATGCTTCATAATAATATTAACAACAATAATAATAAAGCCATTATGAGAAGCTAGTATTATGAGGATCTAAATTCTTTTCTGGAGCCCACAATAACCCTTCTGTTTGGTTAGTTACATCATTGTTCTTTATAGTAGAAATATGTGAGAACCCTTGTCCGCTGACTTAGAATGTGCTGTGGTATGAAATGCCCTTTAGCTAGTTTGGGTCCAATGTCCTGTCTCTGCTCCCTCCCAGCTTCTTGTGCCCCTCCTCACTGGCAGAGCACGAGGGACTAAAAAGTCCTTGATCAGGGTAAGCATTACTTAGCAACAACTAAAACACTGGTGTGTTATCAGCACTGTTCCCAGACTAAAGCTAAAACTTTACCAACTGTACCAACTACTGGAAAGGAAAAAAAAAAAAAACAAACCAAAACCAAAACCAACAAAACTGTTACAGCTGAAACCAGGACAACTGTCTGTAAATATCTCTCTCACCCTTTCTCAGATAAACAGAACAAGTACACACATCCTATTGATTACTGGCATAAGCAGGAGGTACCTTGGACTTCAAGGTGACAACAAATCTGGAATTCTTTTCTTCTTGCTACAGCAGGTGACCAGTCTAAGTTGTAAACACCATTAAGTGATCATTAAGTACTGTTTAGCCATCATTATCTTCATGATGCATGCAAGGCTGCATTTTCCACATGTATCTAAACTACAGATAGCTGATCTTCACCTCACAATTCATTATGTTAAGAAAATAAATACACCAAGCTTATCCTGGATTTCTGATTCACAAAGACCTCCTTCCCTATCTCCTCCAATATCCTGCAAGTGATGAAGATGTTCACAGCCTTTAAACAAAATCCCCGTTAACATCTGTCTCTACATATATGCCTTCTCACTCTATGTATCAACACTCTTAACAGCTTTCTTCTGTATTGTTTAATTTAAAAGAATTCAGTAAACAAAATGGAAGCATATCCAAAGTTCTCTAATTATATGGCTGGCACATTCTCCCAAACCAGTTTGTCAACCATGCTGTAAATCAGTTTTGATACTATACTTTCTATATTAACAAATCAAAATGAGTGAGTTTTAATGAACACTGCAGATTCATTCTGTGGAACCTGGAACAAGTGCATGCACTGAGTTATGCTGCCAGTCCTTAAATATGGGTCAGAATTGTTGACATAGTCAGTCATATTTTCTGGGTTCTTTCTGTTAAATATATGCAGACCCTTAAAAATACAGGTTTATTTTCTTTTCATGAATTTGAGTCCATTCTTCCAACCACACAAAGTTAATTTGAATTAAGATTCCCCCTCCTTCCTATTTTTTATTAATTTGTTCAACCTGTAGTTTTTCTTTCTCATTCTACTTAGGCTTCTGGAATATAAATCCGTTCTAAATGTTTTCACAGCTGCTCAAGAAGGTGTTGATTCATAGTGTCAAATCATTCACTCAACTTAACATAATCATTCCCTTTTAATGGAGACTGACAACTATCATTTTACTGCTGGGTCCAATAGCTGGGAGAGTGAGAGGTGACAGTTGTGTAATTACCAGGCCTGACATACTTTGTGCACTTTTTCCCACCTTTTTAGGCAGATGAGGCAGTACTATGCAATGTCAACAATCAAAATGAAAACGCAGGCAGTGTGAAGACCCGGGTGAGTAATTACCAGGGGCTGCAGACCTGTGTCTATTCCCAGTGTGGCACGGCTGACAAGGTGCAGATTGTTTTTTATCCCCTAGTGTGAATCTGGCTGTCTCGCTGCTGATAGATCCAGGTGGTGGTATTAATTAATACAGCAGCAGAAGCTAGTTCAGCTCTTGACAATGCATTACCCTTATCTGCAAAGAAAAGAGAAGGCAGTAGTCTGCTGTTGAGAAAAAAATTATTCCTTTTGACTTCTTTCTATTAAGGCTGAAAAATAGAGTGCAATTTGAGAAGACTTTATCATGAGAGATGGCTTATGCTAACAGATCTAGTCTTACTGTATTTCTGTCTTTGAAAGTTAGATATAAGTAAGGCTGCATTATTTAATGAAATCACACTCAGAAATGTCAATTTTGCTTAGGTAGCTCATATAAAAAAAGTTCAGCTGACTAGTCTTATATGTAGACATTAAGCTTGTCTTGTCCTGTTTAGGTTTTCTAGACCTGTGAAATTTACATCAGTTTCCTGCCATGTGACCTGCAAATAAATTCCTATGGAAAGTATTACTACTGAATGGCAATTAACTGCAATGCAGACTCAGACTGTGAGTGTAGTTAACATATACTGTATGTTATCTAAATATACTGTAAGTTGTCACTGTTCTAAACACCTGTAAATTATTGGCTAGACCATTTATTATTTTACATTCAAAATTTAAATTTTAATATATGTTACAATACATGCCCCACTTGGATGACTAACTCTTGTAGCAACACTCTTTCTTGTGGGAAAATCGGTACTCCAAATCCTATTTTCAATAGTGATTTTACAGGTTTTTTAGGTGTCTAATAAATCAAACGTATTTTATGTCACAAGCACATTCAATCCTCCATCTTTAGCTAGGGTAGGTGAAGGGGTATGAACTTGACTCCTGAGCTACTTAATATACTCTCGCACAAGCTCTGTCCCTGCTGCTCTAGCCGTTGCTTTCTCCTGGGAACACTAGCAGTTTAAACCAACATGAGTAAAGATGGCAAACCCTTGTTATTTAAGCTACTTAGAATAAATCCATTTGGTTTTACTTCAGTAGCTTGGTAACACTGGCAAGATGATGAAGTAAGGCTGACGATGAGCCTCAGGAGCATAGTTTAGATAAAGGTAAAATGAAAACATAGCTATGCTCTTAAGTGTATAAATGTATTACATGATCTTAAGATCATGTAAATGAACTTAATGTAATAATGACTATTCATGTGATCATATTTTGTTAATACCATACTCATGGCATAAAGTATGGAATTGCCAACTCTTCTTAATCACACCTGAATAATTCTTTTGCATTCAAATTTCAATGCCCAAGTAAAAAATTTCAAATATAGGGGCAGGTGGAAGAGTTGCTTGAAATGTGAAACTTTCAAAACATTACACATAGATCAGTATATACATAACTGAAAGTACATGCCTTAAAATGGTCTTTCTTAAAATGGTATAAGAACTCACAAAAAAAAACCAAACAAACCTGAGAATGCATAGAGCCAAGTGGTATTACTTGAATCCTATATACAAATTTATTTCTTCTATGTCACACATGCAAAACCAATCTTATTGCAATAACACCCAGTATTAAACTTCATCCCTCAAACTTTTACACTCTATTGAAAAGAAATAATAGTGTTAAAGAAAAGCTAATCCTGTGATCTTTTCACATTTGGCTGCAGATGTTATGCCATTTTCCAGAGAAATATTTGCCTGCATTCCCTTCTTACTCACTCAGATAGTTATTTGACTAGACACACTGTAGTCTCCCTGAATAAAATAAAATACCCTGTTTAATTGAATGCCTGACACTCAGGATTGAACTGCTGAGACAAGCCTGCACATGCAGTCGTCAGAAGCAATATTAAAAATAGACTCTACCAAATAGCAGAAAAGCAACATACAACAACAAAAGCTGGTAATCACTACTGAGAACTTCTGATGATTGATATGAAAGCATACTGGAGGAAATGCAAATTAAATCCATGCAGGAATGCAAAGAAAGAAAAATAATTTTACACTTACAGGCTGTAATAAGATCTCTGATTGTTGGTATCACACCTGTAGACCTCTGAACCAGATTGGCAGAAATACATGGGCAGGACTCATTATTGCAATAAGCAGCTTGCTGACTGACAAAAAACAAAGTAATTTGTACCTTCTTCTATTTAAAACTTCAGTGAGATGAAAGGCAATTAGGCACCCTCCAGTGTGAGGTGGCAGTGCAGTCCCTTATGAGATGCTGATTGCCCACAGCTTCATGGATTTCAATGGAAAAACTGCTTCTGTATGGTTATTAATGGATATTTCCCTGAATGAATTTTCCTTGGCATCTTACAAGTCCTAGAAATACAACTTCGCTTTATCATTGGGTTCATTGACTATAATTTGTCTCCCAAATTTAGTGTAAAAAAGACACTTAAGGAGATTAATTTTCTTACAACAAGCAATGTATATTCCCATTCATATTCCTCACTCTAGGGATACATTGGGACTAATTAAATTCCCACATCATCTTTCCATAGGTCTTTGAACAAGCATAACTTATTTTACAGCCTTCCAGACATAGCCCTACCCCAGGGTAAATAACAGCAGGAGTAGCTGGTTTAATCTCTTGTTTATTATTCAAATTGTTGACACTACAACAACTGTGAAAAGTTTATTAAACATTTTTAGATCTCAACTTTCCTGCTTGCTACTTGTACACAGTAAGCTGTGCTCAGCTATCCTCAGTCATTTCTTGTGCCATTAGTAAGACTAAATAGAAGTATGATCATTAGCAAAAGGTAGTATGTGGACTGAGTGCAAGTTTTTATGCGCAAACAAGACACAGTGCTGACCACTGTTCCATAACTCCACCAGCATTCTTCTGTCCCATCGTATATTATACCACAATATAAAATAATTCAAGCCACATAATCTTACAGTGAAGAGGCAGAGCTATTGTACAGTTACTATAAAAGTGCCAGGGGCAAGGACACATACATAGGCATTAAGTTAGAATGTTTAATATTTATTAGTCCACAGAAACTTACGTGTCCATCACAAATGAAGAGATGCCAAAATCTAACATACTACATTGTAGGCATAGATCAAACAAGTTTTAAAATAACATACTTGAAACACAGGCCTCTTTCTGTGCTCTTCATGAGAGCATCCATCTCCAACACCTTGTTTTCACTTTTTTTTCTCCCCTCCTAAAAGGCGAGCATATGCGTATCGACTTTAAAGCCTACCTTGGCAGTACTTCCAAATCTACTGTTTCCGTTAATTGCATCCCAGAAGTGGGGATATATGAAGACTGCCAATTTTGTTTCTGTGGATTACACTCTTCATGGTTACCTTCAACCTTTTGGTTTACAACATAAAAATCAGTACAAAAAAGATAAGCGACAAGAAATGACTCCCACTTGATTTCAGATGCTCATTTTGGGACAACTGGGTAACCATATTTGTCTGCACTGGATGAATTCTTTAAAGACTTGGCTATTATTTGTCTGAAACAAATACAACATGTTTTGCAGTACAGTTAAAATGTGTGCTTGTTTGGACATAACCAAATCTTTCACTTAGAGGTTCAGATACAGACTTTGCAAGCTCTAATGCTGGAATACACCCACTGGAATTCAAAGTTTCAAAGTTTGGGTTTCAACCCATTTGCCAAATTTCTCAGTATCTTTAGGATTCTTAAAGTCTCTGGTTAACTTTGGCCAACAATAATAGTTTTCAGACAAGAGACTGAAAAAAGTTGCTACGGCAGGTTAAGCTAGAAAACTGGAATGTGAAGTCAGAAAAGTCGTTTAATTCCTAGGTTTAAGAACAAGCAAGCCAGTACCACAAAGAATAACGAATTACCAAGTCTGGCTATAATGGAACTATTGTTTTCTTTGTAAAGGCGTAAGTACATGGCTATGAGCCAGGCAACTCTGCCTAACTGATGTCTGACAAAGATCACAGCCTTAATCCTCATAATCTGAAATCTATTGAGGGGAAAACTACAATGGCTTAATAATTAAAGATCTGAATTAGAGACTTAGAATGGAAATACTCCAGTGGTCTCTGAAAGAGATTTAAGAGGTCAAGACACTTCTAGTTTTAAGTATGCCCCTGCCCCCTTGTCTTGCATTTTAGAAGTAATTAAGAATTAAGCTCAGTCAAAGGCGATGGCACTGACAGTAAATTTAGTTGCCTAAATGCAGTGTTCACCTAAGGAATAAGAAAACCAAACAAACCCAACCCTTTTACAACTGTTTAACTGTGGAAATGCTTTAATTAGGGGGGAAAAAAAAAACAAAACCAACAACAAAACAAAACAAACAAAAACCCCCACCATTTTTCCCTGGTTTTAAAACACTAGGACCCTGTTTCTGTTGCCTACACTTTGAGCATCATTTGGATACAGAAACTAGACCTAACTGAGGATCACAACAGCACAAATGTCCTCTGTGGTTCTAATAAGCCTGGAAAGGACACACAAAATACATTTGCGCCTACTACTTCTGTTTTATAACAGTGATGTGGTTGTGCTCATGTTTTTATATAAACAGACAATTGGTCAGATAGAATCATAGAATAGTTAGGGTTGGAAAGGACATTGATATCATCTAGTTCCAAACCCCCTGCCATAAGCAGGGACACCTCACACTAAACCATGCCACCAAAGGCTTCGTCCAACCTGGCCTCAAACACCGCCAGGGGTGGATAGAAGATAATAGGGAAAGTTCTCCAGGACCATTAAGCTACATGATCATGCTTGCTTTTGCAATTTCTCTGTCCCAGCAGATTTCTTGTTCTCGCTAGTACAGTGTAGAATGACTTCTGTAAGAAACCTCTTCAACCCAGCTTGTAGCCCATTAAGTGTCGCACTGACCTAAGGGACCAAAGATATGGACTGAATAACCTCAGACTGTAAAAGTAACTGACCTTAAGTTATCCCACTTTCTAGGCAAGTGTCTCTCCTTATTTTTTCTTCTTCTGAAAGGAAAGTGTGTCTAATTCACTACAACTAGGAAAAAGCTTAAGCACTAACCCTGCCAAGGTATCAAAACCCTGAAGGAACATCAAGATCTTAGACTTCAGCACCTAAACCCTAGTAGTGTATTGAGCTTAAACTTAATGTCTTCAAAGTTTGTGCTTAAATTATGCATGTGAAAAATGTAAGTTGGAATAAATATACCTATGTTATATCTAGCAGGAGTTTAGTGAGCTCTAATTAATGCCTGGAAATCACATTGAGAACCCCTGACCAAGTTTACGAGTCTAAAATTACAACTTTAATAATTGCAAACTTCACAGAAACTTTACAAGTCATTCATAATGTGAAAGGGAGAACCTAGACATGGAGAATGACAGAAAAAATAATAAAGAGAAAAAAACATCTGGGACAAAGATGACCAAAGATAACCACTGAAGTAGGTTAATGCCTAAATCGTGGGAACTATCATAATTTACTTTATACAGGTCTTGGTTATCAAAGTTTTATATGTTGTTTTCTGCATCTATAAATCAGTAGGCAAGATTATATATTTTTGAAAATCTGGATGGTGATGCAAAATAAAACTGTATTCTGCTTTGAACAGAGGACAAATTACCTCCCAAAGTACCTTTTCTGATTCATCATTGTTAGAGTTCAAAGCCTGGTTGGAATCATGACTTCTTGAACTTTTCTCAAATCTGTATTTACAAAAAAATCTTCCAGTCTTCACACTGACCTTTATGATGTGTCAAGTATGGGCTGCAAAATATAACAGTCAAACCACGTTTAAAGCAGTGACTTGAAGTTGGAAGAAGAAACTGTCAATGCTAATAATACTCCAATTGCAGTTTCACTTCCATGGTCTTGAACATATAGTAATAGACATTTTTAACAGAGGACTAAAAATCAAATGATTTATTACAAAATTATGCGCACGTATCACAAAGTTCTGTAAAGGTTCAAGCAAACCTGTCAGACTGAAATAATCAGTCTGGCCTAGTATGCATATACTGTCCAAACTTTATGGATTTTCTCAAACCCTCCATCCTCTGTGATTAGTTTACATGAAATTCATCCGAATTGTCATCCCTATGACACCACTATGACTTAACAATCAGTTGACAGTGGAGAGTAAGGGGCCAGTCTAGGCTTAAGCAGGTTCATTGTACTCACAGTTTCTTCCCCTTTCCACAATGAATTTACTTCACAAATGTCCTGGAACACAAAGACCTTGTTTCTATTCCATGTGTATTAACAGTTAAATAGCTCATATTAGTATAGTCATACCACAATAAAACATCTATGTCAAATGCATTCAGAAGGTGTTTTGCATTTTCAAATATCCCTTGACTAAGTGTATTTTCCATATAACCTAGGGTTTCCTTCTGCACATATAACAGAATTTTCCAGCAAAATGATAGATTATATTCAGACTCACACACCACTTATTATATTATATACAATATATAAAAAGACATGTAACTTGCACATTATCATGCAAGCTTGAATAACTTTTTTTTGTAAAGGAAAATAAAAGATGGTATACATGAACACATTACTAATCTCTTTAAATTAGATGCTAATTAATGACTCACTGGGTTTAATCATATCACTCTGGTAGCACTATTTATGCCACACAGAATAATGATCTATTTTATAAGAAATCAACGTGGCACATGTTGACATAGGAACTCATCCAGTCATAATTCACTCTGTGTAAATACGCACACCCGTACTTGGATTCTGAACAATTTAGAAAAGATACATTAACTTAAGCTGACAAGCATGGAAAGACAGGAAGGGAGAAGTTGAAGAATGGAAACAAAGTACAGAATTATTTTCAAAAATATTATCACTCTTAAGGTTATTGCTGATGGGTATATATTATATAATTTACATTCAAATGGTAACAACAACTTTATAGTTTGTCCATGCTGGAACGATTGAAAATCAGAAATTCACATGCTTTAATTTTCATGAAAGGTGTTCAGGTACTACAGAAGAAAATTTATATATGTATCTGACTACAGATGAAGATGATTTTGAAATTAGCATTCCATTAAAGGGATAATAATATTTCAGAACAGTAACAGAGTATTTCAGCTGTACTGAGAGCCTAGCAAACTCAGGCCACCAGAAGGAATTAGAATGGTACAAAGTGATTTTCACTCTGAAACAGCCTAAGTGTACTTTATTTGAAGATGTAGACTTCTGCATTTTAAACATAACAAAACCCCAATGGGTTGCACCTGCAAATATGGTACTATTTCAGAGTATGCATACAAAGCTCAAGTTTTTAATTTCAAGTTGTAAGTTTTTCTTTCTTTGAACAAATCCTTTGTATTTGTAGTTTATAGTATTTTTTGAGATTTTCTGTTAATTTAAATTTGTTTCATGCATATTCAGAAATTTAATTTGAAGACTGTATTGCAATTTATTTACTTAAATAAACCTCTAAGCTCATCTTGCAACAAAGCATGAAGCGGAAAACAAGGAGGATATTTAGACTTGCACAGCTAAAATCACTGTCGAGATCCCCATCTCGATTTAGCAATGGTTTAGCAATGGTTTGTCATCTGCTGCTAAGACTGTGTACTGTTGCTGAGATTTATGGAAACAGAAACTGAAGGAACAGAGGGATAGATCAGGGGTGGGCAGAGGAAACTATGAATAATATTATTATGCAAAATTCCTAAGTGTTTAAGAGCACATGATTTATTAAGCATCAAAAGAATTTGCTCTCTCTACTCATTAAAAGATGCCTGAAAATCCTGTTGTTCTTAAGTTTTCAGAAAAAAGTAGCCGCAAGTATTTTTCATTTCTCGTTCAACAGCTAAAGTATAGCTTCCCAATGATTCAGAACAAAGGATATCAATAAGCTCATAAATTTAATAATGTAATTTTCACCATATTCCCTCTTCTTTTGCAACAGCAATTACAATCATTTGTTGCAATGCAGAAAAAGTCATCTCTGTGAATCAAGGTTCCCTTTTTCTCACATACACATAACTCCACTGAGTTTTGAGCAATAAACTGAGTTTCAGTTGTTATCACTGTCCAAATCACAACCAGGCTTCAGAGGTTAGAGTGTTAAAAATAATTTAGTGACCAAGTTTCTTTTTTTTTGCAAAGGTCTGAAACACTGAAAGCAGCCTGCATTCCGTTATAATAATTCATTTTGCTGCAAAATAAATTGACCCTTTCCATTCTCTGTACATTCCTTGCATAATTGCTGCCCTAAAAGACAACAATTATCCCGCTAACTTTGGTTAAGTTGAAAAGATCTTTTCATATACAGGTCCTAAACATTAGGAGATAGATAATTCACTTGAAATAACCCCAACAACTGTATTAGGGTCAAACACAGGAAATCATCTGCTTAAATGGTTTTGTTTTTTTTTTTTTTTACCTTTGCATGTGGCTCTTCAGCCTTCCAAGAAGAAAATAAATAAATAAATAAGCCATATACATTTTTACCTTAAAAGAAATACTCCTTAATTAAAAATATTCAAGATATTGCCAAATGAAAGTGCTCAAGAGGAGAAGCTTTTTAGAGGAACTCTCTCATTCATGTACCTAGTTCCATGACTCCAGTGGGAAAAAGAAAAATAAAAACCACACTGTAGTAACACAAGAAACAGACACTAGGACAGATTCTAACTATACAGGTACTAAATAAAATTGTCTGTCATCTAAATATGGAATTGCAAGACCTTATCATGTTCCTTTGAGGTTTCTCTCATTTTAAGAGATTTGCTAGATACTCTGCATAATAAATCTCTGTTCGCAAAGCCTGAAAAAAAAACAAACCAAAAAACCTCAGCCACCACCAAACCAAAAAACAAGTTAGCCACATCTATGGTGTGCTTTTTATTGGGTTAAAACAACAGGAAGTAGTACTGCCATAGCTTTACTAAGTAAGCGCTGAAGAATTAGTTTTCCCTCCTAAAAAAAAAAAATGGCAGTTTTGTATAATTACAATGCAGTATACACATAACTGTTTTCATGCTTGCTTATGTCAGGTTAGTTCTTATTGCATTATGCCATATAACCTAATGAATCTTAATATACAAAGTGCATTCAACAATAAAATTTAAAACAATATGTGTAATTTTAGTTAACAGCATACAATAGGCTTCATAGATTGAAGAAAAAAAACCCAACACTTGGCTCTTCTACTTACAATCCTGGACAAACTGCAAACTTTCAAAGTGCCACTAGCATAAATCTTCAGCTGTTGGATACACTTTTTTGAATTCAGTTGTCAGTGCAAAGGAGCAAGCTATCTCCATTACAAGAAAAATTTAGCACTTCTTACATAGAACCAATTACCATGCAAGTGAATGGACAGTCTACCTCTCACATAATTTGCTTCATAACCAAAATCCTGCTAAGCATATTGTGTTTTTTCAAAATTAAAAGTAACCATGAACAGCTATATAAAATATACATCAAATACTGATTTATTTTAAAACACAATATTGTTAGAAAACAGTGATGTGTCAATCACATTTTTTTATTACCCTTTCAGCTGAAACAGAGAACATAACTGGACTACAGGTACATATATTTTTAGACAGACAACTGACTTATGCAGATGCACTATATACATTCCCAACAATTTGACCATGGTTAAAGGGTATTTATACACTGATGTGGCTAAAATTGAACATGTCAACACTAATGCATTTTTCCAGGAGAATCACTACTTTCACCATAATTTCCATGGAAAATTTGTGTTCACATGCAGTAATAGACACATTCATAACATCAAAAGGATTCAATTTTCTTTTCAATCACACTACGGTATGAATAGCTTTTTCTATTGAATTTAACAATAAGGCGCATTACTGCAGTGTAAACGATGGGGTACTTCTGCTTGCTCATACAAAAATATGTCAAACAATACATAATATATCTCACAATAGTTCTGGGTTAACTGTTCCTTTATATAGGTTTGTTTCTAATACATTTGGGTCAGCAGATTTTTATTTTTTTTAATATATATAACTATTAAAATTTGTAAGATTATCAGTATTTCAAACTCTATTATAAACTCTCCATAATACAAACAGAGAATTGAAATATTATTTAAAGGTATGCAGTGACTCTGTATCAAGAAATTACTTTGCAATAAGAAATCAGATGAAAATCCATACTTAGATATATAGGTTTGGATTTGCAACCCTGATAGTAATATTTAGTTATCACTGCATTCTTCCAGTTTCATACTTCAGTTCACCATTGAGTCAATGGTAAACTATGCCTTTGAAACTGGAGTCCCAAAGGACCTCAGAGATCTCTTACAGCTACTATTTGTTGTCATGGAAAATGAAACATGAAACACTCAGCACAGAAAAGCCTGCAAAACCTAAGAGCAATGGTGTTGTGCAATACCATTTTCTACCATGGTCATACTACACCATCCTAGCAGTTGCCATGTCGCAATATCTATCTTTTGTCACCTTCCCCTCTGCACATATGTCAGGATATCATTTTATCAACCTTTGCATGTCCTATCGCTCATTATTAGAAGGAGGCATTGCAGTAACACACCAGACTGTGTATGCATGTGGGACTGATCTCAGTAGTCAGTTGGCTTTTGGCTACGCATTTCAGTGGGAGAAAGCTGGGGACTGAATTCTGCATGGAACTCACATGAATTTCTGCTCACCTAAAGTTCCTAATACTGATGCTTGTTATCTTAGCTCTTTTCTCTGGCATTGGTATTCGTTACTGAAAAAAACCACTTGTTCTAAGATCCAGTCTGATTACGTAAAAAGAAACTGAACCTTGCAGCACAAACATTTTATGCTTTCAGTTCTGACACATAATTAAATTGTTGCAGGGGGGAGAGGAGGGAGAAGGGGAAGAGATAAAAAAAGCACAGTAAATGCCTTACTGTAAACAAAGGCAACTAGTAGAAGTTTATTAAACATTCAACCTTAATGCAAACATTCATGGAATAAAACACATACTACTTTTCTGTGTGTTTGTGTATGAGTTGTATCACTGTTTTTTTCTGAAGGTTCCTGTGGGGAAGGATGTGCTTTTGAGATCACAGAACACAGATGAAGAATTCTTCATGGTTGAGAGATTATCTGTTATTTCCCTGAGATTTTAGTATCAAGACAAGAAAGGCAACTGACAATCTACTGCCATAAGTGCAAACATTCCTGAAGATGACAGAAGGTGTATTTCCTAAGGAGAGGGAGAGTAAAAGTGCAAAAACAGCATAGACAAGGGACCAATAAATGGCACATGGCTCATTCAGTTTCTACAGTTCAGCAACTCTTCTTTCTTCCACTCAGTTGCAATAAGTAGCTAATACGACAAGAAACCTAATCAGAATCCTGAATGCATCAGAACCGTAGAGAAACAACTACAGAAAATGCTGAATGCCACAACCTGTAACAAGAGTTTTAGACTCATGGGTATCACAGGCTCTTTAGTTTCATCAGCCAAGCCTGAATTCATGAAGCATGTATAACTTCTGCTGGAATTTTTATTCTTACCTTTGCTACTCATTGCCAAACTACACTAGCATGCAAAAACCTTTTAGAATTAAAGTCATAGAATAGTTAGGGCTGGAAAGGACCTTAAGATCATCTAGCTCCAATGCCTCCTGCCATGGGCAGGGACACTTCATACTAAACCATGTCACCCAAGGCTCTCTCCAACCTGGTCTTGAACACTGCCAGGGATGGAGCATTCACAACTTCCCTGGGCAACCCATGCCAGTGCCTCACCACCCTAACAGGTAAAAATTTCTTCCTTATATCCAATCTAAACTTCCCTTGTTTAAGTTCGAACCCATTACCCCTTGTCCTGTCACTACAGTCGCTAATGAAGAGTCCTTCCCCAGCATCCTTGTAGGCCACTTCAGATACTGGAAGGCTGCTATGAGGTCTCCATGCAGCCTTCTCTTCCCCAGGCTGAACACCCCCAATTTTCTCAGCCTGTCTTCATACGGGAGATGCTCCAGCCCCCTGATCATCCTCGTGGCCCTCCTCTGGACTTGTTCCAACTTGTTCCATGTCCAGAACTGCACACAATACTCCAAGTGAGGTCTCACGAGAGCAGAGTACAGGGGCAGGATCACCTCCTTCAACCTGCTGGTCACACTCCTTTTGATGCAGCCCAGGATACAGTTGGCTTTCTTCTGTTTGTTTGGTTTGGATTCTTTTTTTAAAAAAGTTGCTTTTGCAAGCGCAAAAAGGAAAAATGACGCTAAAAAATGCGAAGTATTTTACATTCATGTTTTTTGGTTGGTTGGCTGGTTGTTAGTAGCTTTTTCTTACATTGGCTCTTACAAAGGTGCCCTTTTCCCTATGACATTTTCTTTGTAGGCACTTAAGTTCTACTGCTGTTTAGTATTCACAAATCTAGGCCCTTCACAATGGATTGTGTAATACAATAATTTATTAAACATGTTGTTTGTAAAAGCAGATTATTTTCTTGTTTCTGTGACTCTGCTGTGTAAGATTCCAACTCACCATTAAATATCTAAGAGCACAAGGTATGTCATATGCATAGCAAAGAAGCCAAAGTTCTATGAAAAAAGAGATCAAATCTCCGTGTTAAACTGAAGATAAGTTTCTGTTAATTTAGCATTAAACAGCTGTGCTAACCTTTCCTTAGCAGAAAGTCACTCACAAAACCAGCAATATTTGGAACATATGTTCTATATTCATTCATTTTTAACAGCAGTAGAAAACCCAAACATTCCCCCCCTGCACCATAAGTCAACAGATCAACTCCCTACAACTTTCAGTTATGAAGACATAGCAGGGATGTCTGTATGTTATTCAGGAAAGGTACAGAGATGGGGTTTGGTAAAGCAGTAAGATTGGACATATAATCAAGGTGATGTTCTGGTCCAACCAGTGGTGAATAAACAAACATTATCAATAATTTGGACATCAAGTATTATGTCTAATTAGGACATCCATTTAATGAGAGAAATATTGTCACAGGAATATGAGAAACTAAATATGTGACAACCTTCAACAGCCTGAATAAAATACTGTAGAGTTCACCTGGGAAACAAACAAGTACCTTTAAAACTCTGAAAAAGAGGTTAAGTTGGGGGAAAATTAATTATGGGACCGTCAGATTCACATTTCAAACACATTTTGTTTTGCCATGGATTCAACAGGACTATTTTCAGTATTAAAAAAGAAAATGTTTGCATCAATTTGGAACTTGAGCAAGCAACTATTACTTTTAACAATCCTATTTCACGACAAAGTTATCTCACACTTAAGAGCAGTATATGGTGTCATTTTCATACAGACTGAGCACCCTAACTCCCCTTAGACCTCAGTTTTCCAAAGGTCCTAGGCTTCACCGTAACAAGTACCAAGCTGAGGCAAACCCAAGTGTTTCACATGAGCCAGTGGCCTTCTGACTTTGAGTTCAGGATATACCAATTACTGTCAACATTCGGTTTTGCTTTTTTCCTGTCCTTCCTTCTAAGGTTTTCCAAGACACAAAACAAAGGAAAAAATATATTTAATAAAAAAATAGCAGCTTTTCATAACTAGTTTCCCTTGTCATTTGAAAGCCTGACATTTTACTATTAGTATTATTGTTGTTACATTTCTATTTTTGTGAAATGTAGAAGCACAGTGAACCTACAAACCTCCAAAATATATGTGAAATAGTATTCAAAACTTCTAGAGGTGTAGACACCTTTTCGACATGCTCACATTATTATTGCTCAGCTAAAGAGCATAGCAGACTATATATGTATATAAACAACAACGACAAAAAAAAAAAAAAAAAAAAAAAAAAAAAAAA
>NDXB01006001.1:69879-83892 GCA_002631895.1 Agapornis roseicollis | reverse complement strand
AAAAAAATTTTTTGTAAAATTAAAAAAAAAAAAAAAAAAAAAAAAAAAAAAACAGAAATTGATCCATAAAATTCCACCCCTCCAGAAAGACATATATTTCTGTACACAATGAATAAGAAATTAAGTACTTCTCTGGGCAAAAGAGTAAGAAAATAATGTTTTAATTATATTCCAGGTAAGTCCAAAATAAAATAGACATTCTAATAGAATGGAATATGGTTTTGTTTTTCTTCTCAAAACAGATAGCAATGGTATACAGGATGGGTATAGACTGTTATTCAGCAATGGTTCTGTGCAAGATATAAACTGAACTGTGACAGTGACAATCATTTATGTCTTTTTATTAATGTAACATGCTTCCAGTCATACTAAATAATTTTTTCTTTTAATAAATTCAGGGGGTTTATTTCTGTGTTGTTTACCGCCTTATGCTGTCTCATTTTATACATGGAAAATGAACCTTAAACATTGTCAAATAAATTGCTACCATTATGTATTCATCTTTATGGATATAAAGAAGTTTCAATATGGTGGAGATTCAGATTCAGCAGTTGGTAGGTACTTTAGAAGTCATGACATGTTCCAACGGGAGTCACTATGAATATTTTTTAATACATGATTGTGAGACTGAATCTACATTAATTTGGTTTCCTATGTGTTTCCTGCAAGGCTGTGAAAGGGAAAGTTTTTCTGATGTAAAGGAACCACAAAACATCCAGACAAAAATTCTGTTGCAGTGGTTATTCATTTTGGAAAGGAAAGCTATGTAAAAGTAAAGAAGTTTGTTAAAAAGATATTTCTTTATTAAAAGGAGCAGTGAAAAGGACAAAAATTTTAAGAATATCAGGGAGACTATTTATTTAGGCAACATTATTATAGAGGATTAAGGGAAAAATGGAAATTCATCAAAGTTTAACATCCACAGAAATTCCTAGAATAATCAAATAGATGAAAATAGAAAACAATGCATGTAAGCTACTGGAATTGTTAACAGAATTATTACAAACAAACCTCATACAAAATATTAAAGATCCTTTAGGAGTTATACATGAGAAGTATAATAAGAAGTTAAGAAACTTCAGGCTGGAGCAGAATTGTTAACTATTTGCACCATAATGCAAAAGGAAAGAGCTGAAGAGATTGCCTTAAAGGAGCCTTTTGTGTGAAGAATGCATTAGAGGATTTGCCTGGAACTAAAGACCCAGTATAAGAGATAATAGGAAAACATCATGAAATTAACAATAGCAAATTGTCCTGAACAGACAGCATTCATACAAGAGTTCTAAAGAAATAAAAGTATGAATTTAATATATTTTGATGGTTAACATAAATCAGCTTAGATAACAAAGAAATGAAAGTTAATAAATATGAAGCAAAATCTGTATGAGATCCAGGATGTTTTAGGAAGTTATAGAGAGTAAATCTGATTTCACCAACAGACATATTGCTGGAAATACAATAAAGAGTAGAATAGGAGGACAGGTAAGTAAATTTTAAAGTGGGCAAACATCAAGACATTTTTGTGAATCAAAGTCAGGTCTCACAAATATATTAGCTTTTTAAGGAGTCAGTGAGGGGGCTGATAGGAGTAATCCAGTTGATATACACTGTACACCTGAATGTCTTACAACCTTAGGGCAAAGATCTTCACCAAAGGCTGTTTCTTAAAAGGAGAGCATTAATAATAAGTGGAAAGTAGGTATCTATGTATCTAAATTCCAAGGAGTGTAAAAGACAGAGCTCAATAGCCAGTTTTCACAATGTATTAGAGTTACTAGTGGAATCCTGTGGAGTTGTATGATTCTCTATGTGTTGCTGGAAAATCTGTAAAGTTGCTAATAAGCTAGACATTTTCTAATAATAAAAAATATTCATAATAATAAAAAGAAGAATGAAGAAAGTGATAGCAAAGAATTGCATGAGTACCTCACAATATGGAACAACAGCATGATAAACTGCCTGATAGAATTCCATTTGATAAATTCAAGGTGATACATACAGAGAAAAAAAAAAAGCCCCAAAACCTAATTATGCCTACCCGGTGATGGATGCTAATTTAGCTATAACCAGTCAGGAAAGAGATCTTGAAGTCACTGCAGATCTTGCAATGATACTTTTATGAAAATGTCAGCTCTGCTCAGCAGCAGCTAAAAAGACAAATAGAACATTAGGAATTATTTGAAAAGCATTAAGAGCTTAGGACAGAAAACTTTATTGCTATTAAGGCATGGCATTTATACACTTCTGGTCGCCCCATCTCAAGAAGGATACAGTAGAACTAAAGAAGATATAAGAAGTGTAAGAGGATGATCACAGATCAAAAATTATTTCCATTTGAAAAGAAAGTAAATGGACTAACTTGCAAGGAAATGGCTAAGAGGGAATATTGTAGAGATACATGCCAGTATGAATGATATGCAGGAGGAAATTGGAAATTATCACTCAGTGTAAGAAATTAGAACTATCCCATGGAATTTTCAGCTGTAAATTTTAAACAAACACAGCTTAGCACTTTTATATGTATTACATGTAATTAAACTGTGAATCTCATCACCAAGGATATTGTGGAATTGGAAAGTATAAATAGTATTGAAAAGCTACTAGGCAAATTCATGAAAAAAGCGCTTATTGAAGAGTATTAAACAAAAAGATACAGCTATAATACCGAGCTCCACTGCAGATTGCCAGAAGGTGGGAAGGAAAAAGTGGGGAGTTATCATTGTGCACTTCCTCTGTCCTTACAGCATTTCATTAAAGTGCCTGGTATATGGAACCACTAAAGTCAGAATTATTGGCCTTGCTTAATCTGAAGCAGTACAATCATTTATAACAGGTGCCTTTTCCTGAAGCTCTTCCCTGCTTTGCATATGAATAATGCCAAAGTCAGACATTCTCCAAAGGAATGGAGGAGGTGGAAGAGAAGTAAAACTTCACACAACCACTTATTCGATGATATGTGAGTCTTCTGGAGTCATGACTATTCACCAGAAATGTAATTTACAAGACTGAAGCATTATCTTAGATATGTTACAAAAGGCCAGGGACTAATAACCACTCATAAAGCTTCATACCTCATCTTCGCTGGCATTGGTAAGTTCTTGACACAGTAATTGGGGATAATATTGCCACATTATGTCCTAAGTGTATATTCTGGCAAGCATATAAATGATGAAGCATGAAAAAAATACAGTAGTCATAATCTAAAGTTGCCATATTATATTCAGATTCTGCACTAGAAAACCATTTCTAGTGATTCTGGAATGATACTTTAACTGCAAATATCTTTTGACATACTCAGTTATCAGATTCATAGATAAAGAGAGCTTGGGAAAAAGGAGGGAGAGCAAAGACAATAGTTATGATAAAACTCTTTTACTTAATATAATTTTACTTGAACATTCTGAATATAATCTAAAATTTAAGCCACGGTCTTTGAAATGGAATTAAAACTCATTCTCACCTCTCTTACCATGAATTCCCATGAAATAAATAATACCAAACACTGGAAGATACTGTCTAAATCCCCATCAAATGTGTAAAGCCTTTTCTCCCATGCCTCAGATACATACAGCATGTCCTGTTCACTGACTGAAATGCTTGTTTCTATGCATATACCAATATACATTAAACAAGCACTACAGAAGTCTCCTGTCTGTAAAACAGGCAGACAAGCTTTGTAGTTTGTTCCACAAGGTGTTGGACTATTAGTTTTATTAGCTACAAGTGATGTGTAAAAAATTCAAATGAAGAGTTAGTCAAGCTTCATATTTGGCTTGGTCATATATTTTTGCTACAAATCATAGCAGGAACTTAGACTAACAAATGTGTTTATTCTTTTCTGAATGATAAGCGATTTGTATAAAACCTCTACAAGGTAAGTAGAAAGTCTGTAATAAACTACATAGAGAGAAAGTATCAGTGCTGGGAACTCATGTTGCTTTCTTGCACTATGCAACCCAACAAACTTCCTTGCTCATAAAATGGAGGTTTAAGACTACAGAAAAGCCATTGAGTTTAAAAGCAAAGATGAAAGTTCTCTTGACCTGCTGGCAGTGCTCTTGCTGGCTCATGGTTAACTTGCTGTCCAACAGGACCCCTCAGATCCTTTCCCATGGAACTTGTTCTGAATTGAAAAAATAAAGAAAATTTATCCTTTAAATAGAGCTAATTGCTCTTCTTTATTAATGAATCCTGCAGGAGGTGTGTTATTTCTTAAAATCTTTAAACACTGCAAGGTAATGCTGCTGTAAGATGGTTATAGACTTGATGCTGCTTACTAAAATAATAACCATCATAGAGGAGTATCTGCACAAGGCAAAATGTGAAAATCAAAAATACTCTGGAAAGAATTGCTCACTGGTGAACTGTATGCTTTTCCTAACATACCAGTCTGCAGTACTGCACAGCTTCTTTTTCAGTTTATGGTAAAATGCTTAGAAAGTAAGTTTGCCTTATAATATGTGCTTTAAATAATATTTTCAATATATAGTTTTTATAAAGTTCTTTCATGTTCTTCCACCAGGAAGGAGCTTCAGAAGTGTTTTATGCAACTGTGACCATTTCACTCCCTTTAAAAACTGAAAATAAAAATCTCATTGTTACATATTAAGAAAATAATTACTGAGCTGCTTCCTGCTAAATTAGAGAGTAGCAACTCTGGGACCAAGGGTTTTTTTGTTCTGATTCTGATTTAAGCTTTCCTATGGAAAGTGGGTTAGCTCTGCAATGCCTTTCAGTCTTTTTGTTTCTGATCTGAAGATATTTCTGTTATGTTTCTGTGTCTAGGAGAATAACAGAATGTGTTTTATTTAGAATATGCATTTGAATTTTTAAGGTCTGTGTACATGTAACAAAAGCAAAATATCCCCCAGCTTTAACAACTTGACAGAAAAATCATCGTCAATTTGAGTAAATAGCAAACATTTTTCATACACAGGATTTCTCATATGTAGAATATCTCAAATGCTATCAGTACAGAAATGAATGAAATGTAAAAGTACAGTCTCAGTGCAACACAGGCCTTAATTATTACTCACTTTTGGCCAATAGTAAAGGAATTGCCAGCTAATAAATGATACTGTACCAGGATGTAGACTGAGGTAGTTCTACAATTTTCTAGTCCTATCAGTTAAAAAAAAAAAATAAAATAGCTGTAACACACATTTATTAAGCCATATAAAAGGCTTAAACAAGCAGAAATGACATGCAAGATTTGATTATTCTGTTACAATTTCAGAATTCTAGAAAGGAAAAGTAGGTTTTAAAGATCTCATTTCTGTATCATCTATTTTCCTCTATTTCCATACATTTTGCCTTTCTAAACTATGAAATACAAGAGAGAAAAATCCAATTTCCATGTTGCTCAGTGCTACAGAAGCTGCTGCTATGGAAACTACACTTCATGTGCCAGAAATGAAGACATACTGTTGATGTACAGTTACTGCAATGCAAAGCAGCATTACTTTTTAATTTTTCAATTAAAAGTCTAATATAAATGCCTAAAGCATTGCTTCAATGCATTATGCATTCTTCTAGAGAACTCTATAGCACTTTTGACTACTGATTGTTGTAAGGGATCTCCACAGAGCTGTCAGCTATTTGTCTGAGGCATACAAAAGAACATTGTGTAGTGGAAGTTGGAAAACATAGAACTCTATAATAACCTGCTTGTTTATAAAACTGAAATGATGACATGTATCTAATAACAGCTCTATCTAAAATTTAAGTGTATTTGAAGACTAATGGAGCAAATAGTAAATGTCATTGTTTTGATCCCAAACAACATCTTGGCCTACTGTAAAGCTCAGGAGTTCAGAGAAAGCAACCCCTCCTTCACCAAAATTATGTCCATAACTAGCTTTTTTTTTTCTGGACTCCCTTTCTCCTCTTAGAATCAGAATCATAGAATAGTTAGGGTTAGGAAGGACCCCAAGATCATCTAGTTCCAGCCCGCATGCCATGGAAAGGGAAACCTCACACTAAACCATGCCACCCAAGGTTCTGCCAAACCTAGCCTTGAACACTGCCAGGGATGGAACACTCACAACCTCCCTGGGCAACCCATTCCAGTGCCTCACCACCCTTACAGTAAAGAACTTCTTCCTTATATCCAATCTAAACATCCCCTGTGTGAGTTTGAACCCGTTACCCCTTGTCCTGTCATTACAGTCCCTAATGAAGAGTTCCTCCACAGCAGCCCTATAGCCTCCCATCAGATACTGGAAGGCTGCAATGAGGTCTCCGCGCAGCCTTCTCTTCTAAACACCCCCAACTTTCTCAGCCTGTCTTTGTATGGGAGATGCTCCAGTCCCCTGATCATCCTCATGGCCCTCCTCTGGACTTGTTCCAACAGCTCTATGTCCTTTTTATGTTGAGGACACCACAACTGCACACAATACTGCAAGTGAGGTCTCGTGAGAGCAGAGTAGAGGGGCAGGATCACCTCCTTCGACCTGCTGATCACGCTCCTTTTGATGCAGCCCAGGATACGGTTGGCTTTCTGGGCTGCAAGTGCACACTGCAGCTGGCTCATGTTCGTTTTCTCATCAACCACCACCCCCAAGTCCTTTTTCACAGGGCTGCTCTGAATCTCTTCTCTGCCCAAACTGTAGCTGTGCCTGAGATTGCTCTCACCCAGCTGTAGGACCTTGCACTTGGAATGGTTAAACTTCACAAGGTTGGCATCAGCCCACCTCACAAGTGTGTCAAGGTCCCTCTGGATGGCATTCCTTCCCTCCAGCGGATCCACTTAACCACACAGCTTGGTGTCATCAGCAAACTTGCTGAGGGCGCACTCAATCCCACTGTCCAATGTCAGCAACAAAGATGTTGAACAAGACTGGTCCCAACACTGATCCCTGAGGGACACCACTTGTCACTGGCCTCCAGCCAGACACTGAGCCATTGACCACAACTCTTTACGTGTGGCCATCCAACCAGTTCTTTATCCACCGAGTGGTCCATCCACCACATTGATGTCTCTCCAATTCAGAGACAAGGATGTCGTGTGGGACAGTGTCAAACACTTTGCACAAGTCCAGGTAGATAACATCAACTGCTCTATCCCTGTCCATCAGTTCCGTAGCCCCATCGTAGAAGGCCACCAGATTTGTCGGGCAGGTTTTCCCCCTATTGTAGCCATGCTGGCTGTCACCAAGCACCTTGTTGTTTTTGATGTGCCTTAGCATGCCTTTCAGGAGAATCTGCTCCAAGATTTTGCCAGGCAGAGAGGTGAGACTGACTGGTCTGTAATTCCCTGGGTCATCCATTTTCACCTTCTTGAAAATGGGGGTTATGTTTCCCTTTTTCCAGTCTTCAGGAACTTCACCTGACTGCCATGATCTGTCAAATATGATGGACAGTGGCTTAGCAACTTCATTCGCCAACTCCTTCAGGACCAGGAGCAAGCATTCCTGCTTCCTTCAGATTCCCCGCCATCTTTCAGCCTATTGACAGCGTCCCGCAGCTCAGCCCCTGCTGCAGCAGGACCTCCACCAGTGAGCACAGAGTGCAGCCCTGCCCATTGTGCACCCTCCCCTCACCAAACCAGTGCAGGCACTCTCTACACCCTGAGCCTTGCACTGCAGCTTCCCCTCTCATCTGCCCTGTCTGGGTGCCTACGCTGCCACTGCCGGGGCAGCCAGAGCAGAGTTCCCAGACCGGGCCCTGGTCATAATGTGAGTGCTCAGCACCCCTCTCGTCTGTCCGCGCAAGCTGACACCCCACACACTGGCACTCCCTGGGCAGGTTTTTATCCACTCCTGGTGCTGCCCCCTGTGAGTCCCTGCTCACCTCAGCTCAGCTGCCGGCTCCTGGGCAAGTCCTGTCGAGGACATGAGGCTCCCTCGGTGGCTCTTGCCACTTCTTTAAAGGTTACTGTTAATGTGTCTGCTGTAGCTTTCAATGAATTTTGGTTTTGTCTGTCTAATTCATACTACAAGAAAATTATAACGTAATTCCCTGAATTAAGTGGGCCCTCATCTGTTGCCTATGCAGATTCAACTAAGAAATGTTTTGGTTATTAGCACTGCTCATTACTACCACAATTTTAACTGTTCAGAGCTGAAGCCATGCAGCGTCTTCCTAAACCATTACCACAAACTGCAGTTGCCTTTGATTCAATAAAAGTAAAATTAAAAGAATAGCAGCCCCCGTAGGCCACAGTCAGTCTTATGTTTTCAGGAACTGTTAGAATGTTAAAGGAACAAAAATATAATGTAAGGACAAGAGATGAAAAAGAATTCTTATAATAACATTGCCCATATGTATTTGTGCTTCATTGTTTTCCATCTTCTTGAAGCAAAAAAAAATTCTTCACTGTTTTCATCCACAGTTTGAAGGAACAGAGATAGACATTTGAATTAAAATAATTCATATTTTTATATAAATTCCAAATTTCTTAAATAGCTAGTGCTTCTAGAGAGGTCCAGAGTCAGACTTTTGGATCGTGTTTTTATAAACACAATTCCATTGGTGTGCTCCTTTGTTCTTAACAATTAGCTTAATAAAATTAAAGGATGAGCATCAAAAAATGACAGGGCTGCACCTGCAGAATTTGTTTGTATGCTTTCAAACACACATATGTGCACATTTAGTTATGGAATGCCCTATTTGACCAGCTAATTGCATGCACCAACATTTTGCTTTGAAATGGGTGCACACAATTTGTAGGAGTAAATGCTTTTCTGAATCAGGGTCTATCTTGCCATGATCAAGGCACAGATCATTAAGTGCTAGTGGTTGAGGTGGCACTGAGTTTATTTCCTTCATTTTCTGCTGAGGTTGCAAGTTATACACAGAATCTGAAACATCCGTGGTGTCATAGTTTAAGCCCAGCTGGTAACTCAGAACCATGCAGCTGCTTTTTTACTCCCCTATGCCTTCTACCTCCCTCTCCCCCGAGAGAATGGGGAGAAGAATCGAAAGAGTTCAACACCCATGGGTTAAGATAAGAACAGTCCAGTAGCAAAGGTGTAACGCAAACCACTGCTGCTACCACCAATAATAATAATGATAAGAGAAATAACAAGGGAAGAGAACACAACTGCTCAACACCCACTGGCTGATACCCAGCCTGACCAAGCAGTGACCTAGCCCTTCTGGATAACTGCCTCCAGTTTACATACTGGGCATGATGTGCTGTGATATAGAATATCCTTTGACTAGTTTGGGTTAGGTGTCCTCTGCTTCCTTCCGACTTCCCCTCCTCCCTGGCAGAGCATGAGACTCACAAAGTCCTTGATCAGGGTGAACATTACTGAGCAGCAACTAAAAACATCGGTGTTATCAGCATTGTTGTCAGGCTGAAGTTGAAAACACAGCACTACACCAGCTAGCAAGGAGGAAAAAAATTACTGCTACAGCTGAGCGCAGGACACCTGGATTGACACTTAGTAATACTTGATTCCTCAAGGAAGGATGAAACGAGATTAGTTCTTTGCTGTGAAGCAGATAAAAACCCCTAAGCCTTCATAACCTTCATACAAAATTACCTAGCTTAGAAGAGTTCATGTGTCCAATTCAAGTTAAGTAGAAATAGTTAAGATTCTGCTGCAACAGAAATCCCTGCATGTCAAAGGTATCAGCGCAATTCAAGATCTTTGGTAAGGATATTTTAGTATTTAGTTATCAATATAACATATGATTGGAATATCCCATTTATACTACTGTTTTACAATGAAAATTTGGTTCCTCTCACTGTAGAGATAACATGGGCATGGACATTGCAGTATAACATGGCAGTATTCTTGGACTGAAGGCAGAAAATTTGCACTGGGATCAGGCTACATGGGAAGTACCCCACATGAAGCATCAAGTTTCTCCCTGTTTTCATCATCTCAAGAAACCATGTCACTGGGGCTACTGGTTTCTAAGCATCCAAATGCCAAAATGTAAACACAACAGATTCTCTAACTTGACTCACCAAAATGGTACCATAATGAAATTCTAATAATGAATAGCAAAGGAATAATTTTAACACAGGAGTAAAGGCAGCATAAAACGAGAGGGACGCTGACTGCACTGGAAGTGCTACTGTGACTAGCCACAGTCATATACTGAAGTTGGAGACAGGACAACGATAAAAAGCATGAATGAAAAAATGGATTTTGTTCACAGAGCTACGTTGTAAAAGTAGCAGAACCTCCCTAACCCCAGTCACACAAAAGTAAATAATTCCTGGGTCTAGTCTCCCAGTGTCCAGGGTGGGATAGTAGTCCTTCTCCTTCTCCTGGAGCCATGTCCAAGTACCAAAGACAAACATGAACCTCCTTTTCCACTCTTCACCCACCTCACTGAACAGCATATGCATGCCAATCTTTTCTAAACTTGCACCCATCATGCAATATGTAGAGGTTTTTGGAAATTACAGTCCATTGTCATATAGAGGTTATCAGGAATGAAAAGTAATAAGAATCCTGCAAAAACCATGGCAATGGGGATATATTTTCTCTATACTAGAGTGAAGAAATTCCAGTGTCATGTTTAGATCCTGTTTTCTCAGTCTAAAGCAGCAATGCAAAAGGATGAAGGTATCCAAACTACAGTTTAACCCATGTTAAGTAGAGAGCAAAACTTCATTAATACTTGGAGCACTTTAAATCAATATTTAGACATCTAATTATTTTGTTCATTTTACTTGAATACATTACTAAAGTCTGCTAGAACTATTAGGACTCCCTGTAATTAACATACTTGAATCAGCAAAAGGTGCCAATTAAATAAAAATCTACTTGTTTTTTGGATCTATCATAAAATTTGCATAATTCAGTAATTATTTTATCATTTTTGAATATATATTAAAAGTGTTTTTCTGCTTTTTAATTGTAAACTATATTCTACATATTTTAATTCTAGTTGCCTTATGAATGTATTTTGAGTCACATACAAAAATATTTTTGGCTGGCTCAAATTTGTAAAATTTTTATCTTTTCTATCACCAATAGGTGCTCATGTTTCGAAGATCATTAAGTGTGATTTGTGGTTTGTTCATTAAAAACATATTTACAGGTTATATTGTAAATTAGAGTTTTTTGAGGGATAGTTATTTTTCTAGCATCTCAAAAAATATTTCGCTAACTCTACGTTCTGTCAATGAGACTTCCCTCTGTACATAATTTCAGTGCTTTTTACAAAGACTGAGGCACACCAGTGATTTCTGCTGTACAAATACAGATTATCAAGTAGATAGAAACAGATGGATATCCCTGGAAGTGCACTTCGAATGATTTTGAAACACAACAATGACTTCTTAGTTTGAACTTTAATATCAAAATATTGAGTGTGTGATCAGAATAGTGTCTACCATAATCCTACTATATTTTCTGTCTTCAGTCTCTTTCTGTAAACATGTGTTCCAATCAGATAGTGTCCTGAACAACCATTTTTTGTCTAACCACAGAGCCTATTTTAAACTTTCTATTCTGATCACTAAGGTTGCTATTTCTTATCATAACCTTTAGTTTAATCTGTGGTGTACAAAGTGAAAAAATAATTACAGAACCTGCATGTAGAGTATAAAGAGCATTTTTTTATAAAAGAGCAGTTCTACAGCCATTTTTATGTGTCTTATTTTTACTGTGGTTCAGAAAATTGATGCTTAAATAACAGTCACATTTGAAATTAGCATTATGGCCCAAAGCAAAAGAGTTTGTTGGCCTCAGTCTTGCTTCAAAACCAGGTATGTCCATGTTGGCAAGATTTCTAATACAAATGGACCAATTTGAACCCTAAATGGTGATGTCAACCTTAAAAGCATAATGAAATAGGCAAACTAACCTACATGACCCATATAGAGGTTGAAGGGAATATGCAGTGAGTTATACGGTGCATGTACAGCATCTTCCCTTTACTTAGTGTAAGGTTAGGCAAAACTGAATTCCTTTTCAATGGAACAAACTAAAAGTCATGGTCCAGGAGCACACCTAACATGCTGCAGGTGCTAATGGGTATTCAAAGTAAACCACATTGAAAAATATATAAAAATTTACATTGTGTCCTGAGCAACAGATGTTTTGTGCTGAAGATGCGGTGTGACTGCACTGCACTACTGGCTAATGGAGACATAACTACAGAAATTAATGTATATAGTGTACCATGCATGACAGTAAAGGAATATGCTATGCTGAGTTACCCATAACTATACTAGCATACAGAAAACAATAAATCCAGTATGTTTTGTTGGAGCTGTTGTTGCAAGTATACACTTTAATTGCCTGGAGGAACAACACAGAATTACAGGCAATTATACAAAGGGTTCCAACCATGTAAACACCTTTTTCTTTAAGATACTAAGATCCGTAATGAACTTAAAAGACAGTGGAAAATAAGTGATACTCTATAAAAAACATTATAAAATAGAGGAGGGAAAAATATACAACTGTTCTCTCTCCCACAGATTTACTTGTTTGTTTTTCCAGAAATCAATGAGCATTTTAGGAAATGCCAATGCAGTGGGGTGGAAGGTAAAAGAAAGAAAACCTGGCAAAATCTATATAATCATGACTTCCCGTATGTAAAGGCCTCCTTTAGTTTATATACCAGACACCTACATAGTAAATTTACCTCTAGTAAATTGCACAGTTGACAATTCAATGACATAGGCTTTTTTATTATGTTACTGAAGTAACGCACTTCTGTGGGTAGGACTGCATGGTCTAGTATTTCACATTTGTTGGAAAAATGTTTCCTCTTAGGCCGTGTCCCATTTTGGAAGTTCTGTTCCTGGGGATTAAATTTTGTCTCCATGCAAAAAAAAAAAGGTAAAACTGGCCTTTGTTGCCTGCAAGACTATGAAAGCAATATGCGTCTGACTTGCCCATCAATAAATATCCTCGACTGTTAGAAAATTATCACAGTACCACAGCTGTGTTTAGGGCTTGTATCTGTGTTTTTGAGAATAGGTTGATATCTTGGCAACTGTGCAAGAAAGGCTGACAATTATGTGTAAAACTATGCTATCAACCAGAATATAAAGATCAGTTTTACCAATGAAGTCAAATATTTATAAGTAAAGCTAAAAAAATTAACATTAGAATTACCTATGAAAAAGTGAAATCTTAATCTGGTCAGACTATAACATTAATGCAATTCTTAGAAAGAGAACCATTCCAAAGGATATAGGAAATGAATATGGGGAAAACATCTATAGTGCATACAGACTAGTAAATGTATTATTATATTTCACTGAAATATCTCCTGTTAACTTCAGTAAGATCATACAAACATAGTTTGAGCTCTAAGAAATTTCACTCAAATATAACAGAGGTGACCTTGATTTTTTCATTAAGCTTTTACAAGGCTTGGGTGAGCTGGAAGTAACTTAGCTTCAGAAATGACCCAGAGAGATGTGTAGTATACTTTTCCAAGGAATAATGGTACATCTGTTTGATTTTACTGCTGGATGTAAGAACTGTTCCAGGAGATTAGTAAAGTTCAGTAATTTAAAACATTAATTAAATTCTCTTAAAATTAGCACATCAGCAAAAAACACTTTAAAGATACCATTTTGTAAGGAAACTTGTTACAGCTTGGTCCTTGTGACTTTGGTATGTTTATTTAAAATAAATAAATTTTTACATATGCATCATGATCTTAATTCTTCAAGTAGATAAATACTTTCAGCCACAGCTGGTTATAAAGAAATGATTTTACCACTGTGTTAAACTAGGAAAATGAGGCTGAAATAGGTCATGGACTCTGCAGTAAGTATGCTTGAAGTCATAGAATCATAGAATGGTTTGGGTTGGAAAGGACCTTAAGATTATGTGGTTCCAAACCCCTGCCATGGACAGGGATACCTCACACTAGACTATGTCACCCAAGGCTCTATCCAGCCTGGCCTTAAACATTGCCAGGAGTGGGCAGCCAACTCCAGTACCTCACCATCCTTACAGTGAAGATCTTCTTCATTATATCCAATCTAAACTTCCCCTGTTTCAGTTTGCAGCAGTTGCTTTCTGCTTGCCAAAAATAAAATAAAACTTAAAATTAAATAAATAAATATCCCCCCCCCCC
>NDXB01006001.1:45661-69150 GCA_002631895.1 Agapornis roseicollis | reverse complement strand
ATTAAAAAAAAAAACAAAAAAACAAAAAGGAAAAAAAAAAAAGAAAAAGAAAAAAAAAAAGCCCATGACAATATACTGTATATTCTGGCATGATAAGTTGCTTCACACAGCAGATTATTTATCCAGGCTGTGTGATACATCTCATTAAAGGAGCAGCCACCAAAAGTAACTTCTGATTTGCTGTGTGCTGCTCAATCTATCAAAAAACAGTCTCTTCATATTTGTAATGTTGGCACTAAAAAAGTCTTGAAATATGTCACCTTATTTTGAAACACCTTATAGTAAATTAATATATTCTACATTACAAAATACTTTGTTTACTGAACGACAGGATGCTAACTACACTCAGTGTAAAATGCTGCAGGAAACAGGGTTACTTTCCACTGATTTTCAGTGCACGTGTGATGGGTGTATGCTAGTCCAATGCTTCTTGTGTGACGCGATTGATAAATTGACAAAAAACTTTAGGATGCCTGATTAATTTGATAGATTAGAAGGTATAACACAACTGAGGAGCAAGATGCAATGGCACAACTTTGCTAGGGTTTAAGAAATGAGAGAAGGAGAAGAGATGTACAAATAGATTGATTACAGTATCTACTATTGCATGCAGGACTACTACTTATTTTGTATTTCTATATTCAAAAGATGTAAGAGAAGAAAAACATTTTGTTTACTTGGTTAGTAATGTTTATTTCTTGGAAATAGAAGATATGACAAGTGACTGCTACTGAACATCCCTATATGGCCTTGACAAATTTTGATACAGAGTTTGCACAAAACTGTTCACTGGGAAAGTTACTCCCATTCTGGCTTTCTCAGAACTGCATAAATTCATAAACCCTACATTACTAAGAGAGGAATTAAAAAATTAAGAGCCATAACCTTATGAGTTTATAAACAGTGTGGAATGCAAAGAAGCACATTAATGTAAGTCTCAGTAAAGTGTCCAAGTTTTTAAGATTTACAGCTACAGCCTTTTCTTTTTAATTAAAGAAAAACCCAACTAACCAACCAACCAAAAAAAAAAAGTAACAAATCATGAGCTCAGACAAAAATCATATTTATGCTGCTATCACAGATGTGATGATAGCTGTAAGCTTATTTGGGTGACTGATAACAGAATAGTCAACAGCCCCAGAAATCATGAAGCTGACAGATTATCCAGGCAGTAAACCTATGATGGGTGCTACCATGGCTTTATGGTGTTTGCTATCTGACCCGCTTAGCCTGTGTTTAAAGTTAGCCCTACATCACCTAGGCCGGAGGTCCAGAGTTATGATTTGTTTCCTTATGAAATCATTGTCTCTAGTGTTACGGTCTTAAAATGAGCCCTGCTCATCAAGGTTTGTTATACTGTTTAAAAAGGCGCAAGCCATAGATAAGATGCAATTTAGGAAGACATATTTAATTACCTCTCAGATGTTAATTGCTGCTTCCCAAAAGAGACCAGAGACAAGAGTGTCTGTGTATGAATGTTCCTCCTCCTCTGTTCCCAGGAAAAAAGCTGACACATGTCCCAGCTGGTTAGTTGCCATTGCCAAGAACATCAAAGAGGAAATGCACTTGCACAAACAGCTTAGATGACACCAGACAGCTGGGGTTTGGTTCTTCCTTTTCCTTCCGTTTCTGGTAGCTGTTCTTGCCTCCAAGGAACAGAAGTCAGAAGAGCTACAGAAGACTTTTGTTTCATTCAGTGTGTTAGCATGAATACATGTCTCTGAAGTTCCTGAAAAGCAATATCATACAATATACAGGTTAGATAGGTATCTTCCACTGTTTGTGCCTGACACATAGCCTGTTGACTTGGCATAATAAAATAAAGTTTAACACATTAGGTAAATGTGTTCTGTGATTGCATAAACTATAAGCATGCTTTTGATTGGAGCAGAAATACTTTTAAAAGTTACTGTGCAGTAGTAAACTTTATGCCAGATTTAAATTGCAGCTTAATTATATTTAGGAAACAAAACTTCCCAACAAATCTTACATCCTTCCCTTCTAGCCCTGTCCCTTGTGATAAAAATGAGGGGCCTGTACTCTAAAAATTAGCTTGGATTCCTGTAACTACTACAATGCCTCCACCTCCTGTCCAACTTCACTTTCATCAAATGACCAGTTCACAGTACCTGAAAGTTCCTCTCCCTCTGTTCTAGCCCATATTTTAAACCTGTTTCATCTACTTTAACCTGTTCCTATCAATGTGTTTGATGACCTCTTTATAGCCAAAATGCATCCCATCTTTTGCTTACTAGACATTCGCTAGTGGCTCTATGCCTTACTGGAACAACAGAATAGAAAAGTCAATATCATACAGACATCATCCTGCAGAACAAGCAGCTTTTAACCACAATTCTGTTAGTGCTTTCATGAAACATTTTAGCCATTAGGAGAGGCTCAGCTTAACCAAGAGGACTCTTAATCCTCCCCATAAGCACTTTGCAGTATGTTGTCTGTGGATCACTATGGCATCCTGCATATTGCTGCAGCCAACACCAGGACAGATCTCCAGTTATACATTTTTGTAGGTCCACCTGTAGAAGTAATGGCTAAATATTTTACATTCTTTTTCTACAGCAGGGTGAAGAAAGCAATCTCTAATCCATCTACTCAGGTAAAAAGATAGCTCCCATTGATCTTGAACTGTTAGGATATGACTTCCACATGATCTGACTGCTACCCTTTTTGTGTAGTCTTAAACAAAAAACTTGCCCTCCTGTGCCAGTACAAGTGGCTAGAAATGTTACGCTGGTATAACTGCTTAAATTAGACTATCCCCATCATCTTGCATCTCACTAAAATTTGCTCTTCCTTACTGTTGCAGAGGAGCCATTCATTTTCATATTCAGAAAGGCTTACACCGTTGCCATCTCTGATTGAGTAAAAGGCTGACTATTCAGTTGTTATCTCCCATCATTTAAATCTTCAAAGTATCTTTACTCTTTTCTGGATTAGAGCAGCATCAACACTTTGAACTGTGACAGTCATTTCTAGAGTGCTCATCTGAAATGCCGGCAGATATCACAGAGAACATACTTGTAAATAATGAGCTCTGAAGATTTGAGCAGCAGAAGTGTCTTGTGTATGATTAGAGACTCTCTATGTTGCAGAGGAAGCCAATATTTTGGAATCAAGCAATGTCATATGGAGATAGAAGAAAAGAAATAATCTTAGTTCTTTAACCTGAAAAACATCAGTAAACAAAGGAAAATATTTCAAAGTTACAAATACTACAAACATTTTCAGCAGCAGCAGGTGCTAGTAAAGTTGATAAAGTACAAGAATTAAGAAAGGAAAGATTCACGAAAGCTGATGGACAGAGATGAAGAATAAGAGATAACTGAGACAGTGAGGGCAATCACATGCTAAAGTATGACAGGACATTGATAATCTGGGTAAAAATAGTGTGACATACTGGAAGGGAGCAGAGACGCTGAAAATTGCCAGTTAGAATACTGTCAAATAGGAAATCAGCTCTTGAGGAAAATATGGCATGTCTTTAAAAAATGGGAGTTGCAGGCAGATAATCAGAGCACAGTGGAATCATACACAAACTTCTGAAAGAGAATGAGGTACCAACGAGTGAACATCTGAAGGAGATAGGAAGAAAACTGACAGGGTTAGAAGTGTGACCTCCATTAATGCAGCCTTTAAAATAAAGTACAAATAAACATTCCTTCTTTCCTTTTCAGATCCCATAATTTCTTAGCATATAGAAAACAAATATTCTGGAGCCTGCATTACTCTGTGCCAGAGTGTCCAATGTTCCCACAAAGAACCTCAACCAATCATAGGCAACAGTTCTTGTCAGAATTGATCTGACAAGGATGTAGTTTCATAAAGACAAGAGATGTCACTTCAGAGGGGGATATTACTAAGTTGCCCCTTCCATCTGTCCAAAAACTGAAGCAGGCCTTTTCTCTTACAACTTGTTTGCAGATTGAGATTCAAAGAACACTGCTATTAAACTGCTTGATTATTAGTTGGCAGTAACTTAAACTACACACAGTATGTTAAGTATTCTTACATTAACTGAGTTTCAGTAAGCTTTTATAAAATGCTATTCTATTCAATGTTAAATGCTTTATGTTTCTGAACTGTCTTAATTTTCTTAAACATACGAGCAGCTTCAATCACATTTTCCTGATAAACTGATCAGGAAATGCAGAAAGAAGTATGTATAACAAACTAAAGCTACCCACCATACAAACACACTTTTTGTAGTACATGTAAGGCACTGTATATAACACAGCTTTTTTTAAAAATGAGACAATTGCTTTAAAACACATCCTTTGCCATAAGAATAAGGTTTTCTAAAAAGGGAGGTAAAAGTAAAATTATATTGTCATTAACATATGTAGCAAAGCTACCCATTGCTTCCAAAAGGGAAAAGATGGAGTTTAAATTGAAGATGACAACATTGCCATCTTTAGCTGGATACATAAGCCAGAAGGCTGGAGTGAATGGCTGCAACTCTATAAGGAATATAACACTTGGTTCTGCAGTAAGTTTATGCATTTCATTGAATTAAATTTGCTTATTTGGATTTGGATGTATGCATAAAATCAAGCAGGATAGTTAAGTCAGTATATATATTGCATATTATAGCCGTAAGTAACAATGAAGACCATCAGCCTAATAATCAGATTGTAACCCAGAGTTACTTAGCTAATTTTCAAGCCTATGCTATTAGGGGAAAAAAAAAAAAAAAGAAAAAGAAAAAGGAAGAAATTTGCCTACAACTGAAATCCTTGTTTCCAGGAACCCCATGGGATCAAGTTGGTGCATTGTGACTTAGAACATGGCTTTTAAAATTCTCTAAGACTGCTGTATATTATGATTGGTTCAGGCATTTGAACCAGCATACAATGAATACTGTTGTAATTTTTTCAGTCGCAGGGCAATGAATGTTCCATGTTATTTTGCTTGTTGCCTATATGTAGAGAGCAATTTATGTGGAGAACATTACTGTATCTGTCATGTTCCATCTAAAAGCACTGATGCAGAACTGCTTGGAGACAGCAGCACTAGTATTGATGCTCATGGCAGAAGAGATTTAGATACCATGAAAAGCTAATGGTGTTAACTAAAGAATTCTTCAATTCACATCAGCAGAAAGGGAACATTTAAAGGAGGATTAGTTTGAGAATAAATGACAAAAATTCAACACACTGAAATTGTGCAAAGTGCATATTGTAGCAATTATAGAGACATTCTGATACAGTACTGACGAGTCAAATTATGGCTATACTATGTATTACTCTTCAGGGTAGACAACTGCCTTTACATGCGATGACTTCTTATTTTAAGGACTTCCATAAAATTAATTTTTCTTTAAACAAACATACTGCAACTGTGCACAAGGAATGTGCACCTGGGAAAATTCTCATTTTTATTTTTAACATACACACTTCTCACTCATGCTTAGTTTCTCTTCCCCCTGTGGATTTAATGACTCAATTCCTCCTCTGAGGTGGGAACAGTGGTAAATCAGGATTAGTTTTGACTCCTCTTCTTTGGCATAGAGAGAAATAACTGCAGTAAGGAATAAGTTCTGTTATGAGACTGGTAAAGACTACATGGGATCTTGGCAGGTTGTTAATTCTGTGCTAGAGGTAATGGTCTGAAGTGGTTCATTGTCAAAAGAATTTTAAAAGCTGATAAAGAAATGATGGATGGAATATTCTACTCTGACCTGCAGTGACAGGAAACTTGACCTCAGTGAGGACCAATCAGGAGTGCATTGCATATGCAGAACAGAACCTGTTGTCGCATCACAGTGACCTGCATTCTCTCATCACATCAGTCACAGGAAGGATAGAGGTTTTGACTCTGTGTTGAGTAGGACTGTCATCAATTCACAAACAAGTACTGCCTAAAACCCAGGGTTAATTAGGGACTCGGAACGTAAATATCTTGTTTCTTAATAAAGTCAACTTAAGATGACATTCTTACTCTGCTTTTCTTTGACAGGATAATGAAATTCAACATGTTTTTATTATGGTATATCTGTATGTACACATGAATGTACATATAAAGTTAGCCAAACTCAAGAACATCAGAATGAACAGAGTCAGGAAATAAAGAACATTGACTCTTACCATGAGACAGAGTATTTTCTCTATGCCCTACATTTGAAATACTGATGAGAATATTTTCTTCCAGCGATATCAACTAGTTCCCATTAAAGTGAATCCATTCTCTTTCAAATATCATCATGGGGTTATATATGTATCACTTACTCAACAGCTTAAATTTGTTCAGTTTGCAAGCAGAAAACATGGTTGCTTCTATGATTTGGCAGCAGCAAATTTCAACTTGGGACTCTAAAAACCAATCTACATTCTAATTTTTTTTAGTTCAGTTATAACAGTGTTCCTTCAAGTTCATCTTACAATGATTCAGTACTAGGACCATGTTTCTTACACATACAGTATAAATCTCAGTCTATTACTTCATATACTTCATGGTGACAAAGAGTATACTCAGACCTATTTAAGATGGTTCCTATGTTGCGATTACTATGTTAAATATTTGTACATAAGATTAATCACCTACTGATTACTCCTAGTTTATCTTCTTTAGTTCCTATATTTCTTCCATATAACTTTTCCTAAAAGTTATCTATTTATCCCTAAGATTTTCTTTTACTCTTGTTCTCATTGTCTGATTAAATTGCATAATCTTTGGGAGACACTACATTTGTTTTTCATGTCTGTAAAAAAACTAACAAAGGAACTATGATCTTTGTTTGAAGCATATGAACAACAAGGCTATGGAAGAGAAATGTGACTGTATGAAGAGAACTTTATACTTCTGAAAAAAAAAAAAAAGAGGAAAATAATGTTCACATATTCTGTGCTGCAGTTGCCTCAAGTGATTAGATGATTCCATGCACAGTGCCTTTGAATAAAAACAAACAGGAATTTTTTGTATCATCTGTCTGATTTTTGTGACAAATTATATCCTTGCAAATATTTTTGAGTATTTATTTGGGATGATCTATGTTGATTAATATTTTTCATTCCATTTGTGTAAAAACCTCGATTAATATTTCATACTTCCTTCTGATTCTTTACTTCTTTGAACTTATTTTTAGATATTCGCCTATTCTCTTTTGTGCCTTATCAAATAATTGCATTCAGCAGTCATACCTTGTGAACTTCAGCAGAAAACCGTGTTCAACCCAATTATATTTCCTGTAAAAATACTACTTTCTGAACAGTTTTTTTGCAGGTAGTTTTAACCACAAAACACCACCAGTGATTGCAGTCTGCTACTCCCAATTGCAATAACATGAAAAAATTTCAAGGAGAGTCAGTATTACATCAATTTAAGAAAGGCACTCAGGAGGGTGTAAAAGGCACCCACCAGGGGTTGACTGTAGCACTTTAAGTACTGTAGTTGAGTAGAGAGCATTTAAATCTATTTTCTTTTGACCTATAAAGACTTCTAAGTGAAGAAAAACTTTGCAACAGGTACAATCTTTGCACATTAATTTTTTGATGCACCAAGTCTTTGCAGAGGACATCAGGGCAAATGTTTTAAGTTAATGGAGGGCATACTGTGGTGATTTGTATCATCTGTCACACTCTGAGGACAAGTAGCCATGGGATAACATTTCCTAGAACCTACTCTTGTTAGGCAAAAATATTCAATTTAGCTCTTTTGAAATCCATCACAAAGATGCACAGCAGAGTTTATAAATAGCCAGGCTAATAGACAGACTGGCATAGAAACATCTGTACAGGAGATTGTTCCATTTAATAGTAATTTGTCAAGATAATTGTGTCAAATGTGGTATAACCACAGATGAAGTCAATATTAAGAAGACTTCAGTCTTTGTTATCAGAATATTAGTAGAGTGCCCTTAGACCTTTATTGCTTTTATTTATGAGGCAGAAGAGAACATTTGTGGTTTGCCCTGTTCTATTTTAGCATAGTCCTTGAAATTAATATGATAGAACTATCCAATATTGTGCTCAGAGTTCTTTAAAAGAAAAATTATGCCATTCAGGATAGCATAAAGAAAACATATTAAAAAAAAAAAAACAAAAAAACAAAAAAACCATCAACTGAAAAGCACGTCCAACTAAGGAAAACTTTCCAGTTTTATTTATTAATCTTTGAAAGCAGATTCAGGAAATATTAGAGGTATCCCGGGAACTTTTAACTATTAAGGACCTAGGAAGAATTGTTCATAGGTACAGTAATAATATTGCACAATAAGAGGTAGCATCTGTTAACAGTGATTCTGAAGAGGGAGAAACTCTGTACTCAGCTTGGTACAGAGCTTGGTATTGTTTCTCAGGAGCAAAACTGCACATCTTACTTCAACCCTGGCATGAGCCTAGCCATTATGAAATGATTTCTCTCTTGAACTTCTGCAGTTAAGCATCTTACTGCATCAGTGATTTGATTTGATAGCGAGGCAAACATACTTCATCTTAAATGAGACCAAAACCAAAGAAGTTTGTGGATCCTTGTAAATATTTGCTTGCACTTAACCTGATTTTTCAGTGCATAATTAAAATTTTAGGGCTTCAGATCATATCATAAACATTTCTTACAGCCTAAACTGGAAAGCAAAACCCATCTAATGATGAAGTCTGATTTTTGCAGGAAAAAAGCCAATATCCTCCTAAAACTGAATTACTCAAAAAAGCTAGTATCAGGTCTCTAACAGCACATGTAAAGTAAATCATGAACTTCTACACTGTATGTACTGATGCTCAAATTTTGTGCTTGCTGTGTGCATTTATTGGATCTGAAATGTAGTTCTTCATAGCATGAAAAGTATAGGCAAATTTTTGTAAATATGAAAGAGTTATGTCAGATTCAATGACAGCTGGATGATTCTACGAATCTTTTTTTTTCTTTTCACTCCATAAGTTCCTTTTTGTGTCAGCATCAGAAGCAGATGCAGCAGAGCATCTAAGAGAAAGGAAGCATGTAGGGCAATAAGTGAAGATGCTAAAAATTGTTACACTGGGCAGAACTAAGTTGGTCAGATGGTATCGTCACATACTGAGTGGTAGAAATTGAATTAATAGGGCTCATTGTTTGCTTGATACTAACTGGCATTTTGTGTTAAGTCAGTGCTGTAATGCATTTTTCAGCAGTCATCAAGGTGGCAGAATTAAATTGGATGAAGTATAGGAATACAACTTGTAGGAAACAGCCCTGCCAGGGATAGGATGATAAAGACAAGGAAACAGCATTTCAAGACTGTCATACAACAGATCTCTCTAGACAAATTATGAATAAGCAGTACATACTTTCCAAAGAAGTTTTTGGTGCATGTATTTAAAAGCTTCACTGAACTGTTTCTGCATCTGCTGATAAATCATGCTGACATGTTTCTCATTTCTGCTTTTGTTACATCTATCCAAATGTATCACCAGACATAGGTGATTAATGCATCTCTTAATAATGATTTATTCTGACAGACAACACAAAAGCTCTCAGAAACATCCATGACAATACAATGCTGACCAGTGCCAGATTTTCACTTCAGTGATCTCTACATTGTGTAGCAGGATATTCAAAGACTTAGTCACACACACAAAAAGTTAATGTAAGTGGCACTTAGGTAACTCAGACAAAAGTAGGCAACACGTATATAAACATTACACTGAATTAAGCAGTAACTCAGATGAAAGTAGGCAACACATATATAAAAATTACCCTGACTTCGGCAGAGAGATTACTCTGCCTTTCTGTCACTGAAATATGATGTAATGGATATGCTTAACCTGCATTCTTCATTACACATACAAGAAGCACTATCACTTTCTCCAGCTGGGCAAGATAGAAAACCAAGCTGTTAGAATTACACTAGAAAATCCAAGGCAAAAGTGTATGTGTTGAGCCATATCTGGATAGTGTAATACTGGTTTGCAAAGTACTGCTGTCACTCTGAGATCCCTGCACAGTTATAGCTTGACATCTGATGAACCTGTTACTCAATGCCACACAATAAACAGCTCTGTCACACTCTAAAAAGGGCTGTCCCTAAAACAAACAGAAATTAAAGCTAAGTCTGGAACCAGATGAACCTGAAGAGCCCAGCTCAAGAGCACAAATAGGGAACAATATGAATTCCCTGATTTTTTGAATAATAGTAAAATTGGAACTGCCTTGGGTACATCCAAGCACAGCTGCAATAGCTAACTTATTAATGTCTTTTCATTGGCAGCCACATCTAAACAGTCTGCCAAAGAAACTTTAACAGCTTCTCTTGTCATAAATGATTCAGTTGAAAGATATACAACCTTGTAAGCCAGGTGGTGAGATGTGAAAGAGGCTAGATCCTGTGTGGGATACCATTTTTGGGGGTTTTGGGTTTTTTTTCAGGCCATACAGAGAAGCTGATATCATTGGTTGATGTAAATAACTCCTACAGGCCTCGAAGGCATGTATATTAATATTAGGAAAGATATTTGTTTCAAGCTACTTGCATGGCTTTTGTTTAGAAATTCCCCAAAGGATTAAAAGTAGGAGATTAATTCAGTAAATGTGAAATGAATACTTTGACTAGGTGTGTTATTAAGTGTGTATAGGTAAAAGATTCCTTCCAAAGCCAACAAGAGCTTTGAAAATGCTAAGAAATGCATATTTAAAATTAAAAACCTGTCCTGCTTTCAGCATACAGGTCCAAATGTATGAGTCAAAAGTTTCTGGCATTTTCTCCAGTTATTTTCTCCAAAATGACAATGAGATGAAGAAAGGCAGAAACAAAGTAACAGGATCACAAGTACTGCAATATATTACTGAACCCAAATTCTTAACCAGTGAATAAAACAAAATGAGAATAATTTGTTCCTGACTGTAATTCTACTTACTATGGCAACACCTAAGGGCTACTATGGGCTAAAATGGCAATCCCAAAAGCTGGGCTCTACTGACAGAGAGAAGCAAAAAAACTCTGTGACAAAAACACTAGTCTCAACAGGAAAGACCAACTATGGCTGGGGAAAAGGGTGCAACATAGCAGGTCTTGTGGCAAGTGTCATGCCTAATCCCAGGGTGGAAGAAGTGTTTGAATTTGCTTTTCATATTTGAGATTCCTCTGTTTATGTAGGTACAACTGAAACTAAAGGAAAATAGACACTGAAGTAATGAGGAGTGAAAAGAAGAGGTACATGTATAAAAGGCCCAGTGAAAAACATTCTTCTCTTTCTGATATTGTACTATATTCAGGCCAATCTAATATATTCAGTTTTACTAGCATTTAAAAAGATCCTCAGCCTTATGGCAGGTGGCAGCCTAAAGCAGCAGTAGGCAAGTACTATGTGCAGTAGCTAATTTAAACTGCATGCTGAAAGTATAATACATATAAATGAAATAAACATAGACAAGAGGCAAATGGAACTGAGTTAAAAAAAAAATAAAACAAAACAAAACACACCAAAGTTTCCTAAAAATACCAGTTCTGATGGCATACTTACTCTGGCCTGACGTACTCAGTCTTGACTTACTGCATTTTCTGTCTTTGGCAAAACATGTGACATTACATTTCCAAGTCCATAGAACATATTAATTTTCCCCTTGGATACTTTTGATTTGCAGTAAGTGAAACAATGCTTACATTACTTTCTGTGACACCTAAATTTGAGTGCTGTAATATTTAGGAAAGACCATGGAATTTAAAACAAACAAAAAGTCTGATCTGAAAGATTTCTTGAGTGGAAATATAAACATGACAATGACTAAAAAGGCAACAATAGCGTTTATGACTGGGGAGATGAGACAATTAATTTACTCACAGCTTTGAGGAATGGAGCATTCAACTCAGTGCATTCAAGAAAGCATTTAAACTCGAGCTGTCTTGATCACCACTTGCCAGACAGTGCAACTACAGTGGCAGTAGGTTTCCCCATTGTAGCATGTTAGCTCTATTGTGAGCTCCTAAGAGTAAGGAAAGCAATAGTGTAGGAGACTCTTGGATGCTATTGTTTAAAAATATTATATGATATCCAAACAGGATGCTTTTATGCAGTGTCCAACAATGACTCTCTTAGGCCTTCTTCTTCCTTGCCTTCTTGCTTAGTATCAATGATACCTGACATTATTTTTGAAAGATTTAACCTTAAAATCTTTTAGTGCCTGTTGTAAGTCCTCCCATACCAATCTGGCTATTATTTCTGTAACATCCACATTCACCCTGGCACATCAGATAACTCAAGATAAGTTATCGGCTAGTCCTTCCATGATGAGCAGTAACACCAAGTTCACCATAGAAGTAAAGTAGCTAGGAAGAAATGCCTAGATTTACTGTCATGTTTTTATTCTTCTCTAATCACAACCCTTATTGTCAAAGGACTGAAAAGGACAATAATAAAAATAATAAATAATTCACAGGCAATGTGACATTTCAAAACAAGGCTCTAAAATTTTAAGGTGTGGGAAGAGATGAAGGTCAACCTAACTTTGGTTGACTTAACTTTGCTTTTCTATTTTCAGTACAATGCAAAATAAAACAGAAATAAGGAGTTTAATCAGGGTTCGGTAACATTTTACTCATACTTCTAGTATGTGTATGGGTGACAATAACACCTATAAGTAAGAGGAACATCAAGTATTGCTCTATAATTACAGTAGAAGAAAAGTAGCACTATGTAATTCTTTTCTTTCTCATGCTTTTTGCTTTGTGTTTGGTCACAAGCCTATGCCCATTAACCAGCCATATTTCAGACTCTCTGGGCATGTTGCAGAGTCTATCCATGGGTTTGGAAGCCACATGGTGTGAGTTCTCTGTAGCTGCATCCAACCTGCAGTGTGAAGAACTTCTATGATATCCTAGCAACAAGGTGAAGCACTTACTCTTTTTCCTCAAGAGAGGACCAAACAATTGCAGAAACATGGCTCCCTGAGTCCCTTTTTCAAACACGGCCCTCATTCAGAAGATGGTACACAAGGGGAGCATTGGAAAACACTCAAAGTTCAACAGATTAGAAAGCAGAAGACCACCCATTTATGTATTTTACCCATTGCCTACAATTATTTTATGGTTTGTTTTTTTTTTTTTTAATCTTAGAGCAAATACACGCAAGACAGTAAAGATAAGCTTGCTAAGTTTTTATGAAAGTCTTAAGATACTACATCAATAAAATGCATAGTTTGTTTTCCAGTGCTNTTTATTAATTTAACCCATAGCCAAAAATTATTTTATGGTTTTTTTTTTTTTTTTTTAATCTTAGAGCAAATACACGCAAGACAGTAAAGATAAGCTTGCTAAGTTTTTATGAAAGTCTTAAGATACTACATCAATAAAATGCATAGTTTGTTTTCCAGTGCTGTATGCAGGTCAAGAACACATTTTTATAATGCATAACATGCATCTTAAATCAATGTGACAGATTTAAGTTAATTCAGTTCCTTCTATCAGCACAGAATCAATGTGACACATTTAAGTTAATTCAGTTCCTTCTATCAGCACAGAATCAATGTGACACATTTAAGTTAATTCAGTTCCTTCTATCAGCACAGTATCACTAGCTCAAGATTGCTCTTATTTGCCATTTCCCTATTTCCCACTCTTGATCCCTAGGGAAAAATTAACAAACCAGTTTGTTTAAACTCTTCTTGAAATATTAGCTCTCCTGTTAACCCAATTGACTCTGAAAAATAATTTGGAAAATAGAAAACATAGCATACATCTGGGTGACTATACACTTTTGTAACACAAGCATATTACCTACTCCTTCTGTATTGCTTAAGGGACCAAGAGTACATTTATCTTTTATGGAAAAATATACCTAGCATTAGAAGTAGCAAAGAATAAATACACTGAACATCATGTAATTCCCAAGGCAAACATTAATCAGTTATGAGAAATATTATGATACAGGTATTTCAGCTTTCTTTTCCTTGTGGGACTCATAAGGTAAATAATCTAAGCCATTGGATTAATTATGGAAAACATTAAACTTATGATGTCAAGTTATTTATGATTTGTACAGCCAGATATTAATATTCCAATACTTTTAACTCATGTGATTAGCTTTTTGCTATCTACATAGAGATTGAAATGATGGTACTTTTTAAAACTGAAACTTAACATGTCAGTGAGTAATGTAAAAATGGTATTTTACTAACAGGGTTACACCAGGACCATAACTTTTCCACTGAGGTATAAGTCACCATTTTTCTTAGTTATGTGAATATTTTACACATTTTTCTACATAGAGAGCATTCCAAAGAGAATATCCATTGATACTATAGGTGTCCAAATAAAAATTCATTTTGACCGATTTATGTACTGAAAATTTCAGTCAGGAAATTCCACTGAGACCAACTAAAACTATTCCTCCCCCAATAATATTTGTACAGATTTTTACTTTTCTTGTTTTCCCATATATGTTGGGGATTTTTCCCAAGAGAAATATTTTTTTATATTAAAAAATTAATTCAGTATTTAGAAAGTTTTAGGCTGAAATAGTCAAGCATATGCTACTATCTAAAACTGCTTTCATTTATCCTGAAAACTTTTAAACCCACATGTATAAATTTCAACAAATTTTTTTAATGTAACACAAGATGCACAAATCTAAATAGTAAGAGGTTTCAAAGAGAATTCAATGAAAGACATCTGTCCTTAAATGAGATCTATATAAATATAGTAATTAGTTTAATATTTTGATTCTTACTATATACCGTAAAATAATGTAGGCATAATAAAAGTTAGGCACAACTGAAAAGTACACACAGAAGGGAAAATTTCATTTTCAAAAAAATGTAGCCTTTTTTTGCAATGATGTCCTCATGAAGCATTAAATGTTTAATTTGGTTTTGCTCCAAACCAGGAAAAAAAAAATGTTAAAATGTTTTGTAATGCAAAATAGACATCTCTAGCTTTTATCCACTCCACTCATTAACTTTTGTTAAATCAGTGCTATTCATTATGGGTGAGTTCCTTTGTGAAATAGAAAAGAAAACTAAAAAGTCCATAACTCCAATCCCCAAGTTGTTCAATTGCTCAATTTTGTGAAGAACCATTACTTTCTTCCTTTGGTTTTGTTCTTATCTCAGTTTTAGACATCTGGCTCATTTCTGGTTTTCTAGTGGGCATATTCTTTAATGTTTGGGATTTACAACACTCTTTTAGTCTAATAGAAATCGGACTTCATTGATCATGCAAGGGCTGAGATTAGGTGTGATTGAATTTGTATTCAAACATTGCACCCTTGCATCTTAACTCCTAGCTAATTTTGAAAAAAGCTACTTCTTATCTTTTTTTTTTTTTTCTTTTGTTTGTTTGGGATTTTTTGTTGTTGTTGTTTTGTGTGTTTAGGTTTTGGTTTTTGTTTTGTTCCTGGCCACCATTCCTTGTTTCCACTCTTTCCCTGCACTATCTGAAATAGCCATTCTTCCATCTGTAAGAGTACAACATTTTGATAATTATCCCCTTGTACAGCTGACTCACTTGTAGTGATCTGCAGGGGTACATCTTTCTTTGTAAAACATTTTCCACCTATCAGTTTCCCAATTTTGATCCAACTTGCATGACATTTACCCCCAGGCTCACCATTACATGAAAACTTTATTTGAAATCTGTAAAATTAACATAAATTACAGCCAGAAGAGCTCTGTATTTACAGAAGTTCAATACATATAAGCAACACAATTTTAGCAACAAAAGGTGAAAATCAGTAATTAGGAACAGTTTAAGATGAACCTTTTTTAATGAGTAGAAAATATAAGATTAACCTGAACTAAATTTAGTGAACTAAGATGCTTGCTTTTGCAACTTGTTAATTTTACTTTTTCATATTGATTTTATAAACCCCAAGATGTTTAAATAACATTCATACACTTGCATCTTTGTTTACATGCAAGTCTTCATATATGAAACGACAAGTGCACGTGAGAATGTATATCTGAAATACAGCATTGATTTTGAACCTTTTCTTCTTGCAGGAATTGCGAGCAGACACAGAAAGAGGCATATTAAAGCTTTAATTAAAACAGAATAGCTTTCGAAGTCAGCATGTATATTTGGAGGCTGTATGCAGTGCGCTTTACATGCTTCCACAAAACTAAATTAACAGCAAAGGTCTGAATTTTGGGTATGGCCAGCGTTCAACAGTGTTACTAAACTTCAAAACTGTGACCCACATTGGTCAACCAAGGCCACAGGAAAAAGATATTGAATAACTTGTGCTGTAAAATTTGAAGTCTGTATTTGCTACCTGTCCTACTCAGAGCTCTACTTTTCTGAGTGCTGATCAGATTTTCAGTATCTCTTTTTATTGGGCTGCTAGAAGTATTTAAATCCTAATGAAAAATTTTTATCTAAAAATACCTCATGAACTATAAAAACATCAAATCTTGGGATTCACTCCCCTAAAGTTCCATATTATTACTTCAGGCAATATCATTACCTCGTAGTAAGGTCTCCTGTTTCATAAGTACAACTAACACAGCTGAATTCCTAGAGAGAAGACCTTATATTTAGCTATGTTAAACACAAAGTCCATACGAACTTGCTTAGCAAGAATACTCAGGCTAGATTGTAAAAAAAATTTATCTGTGCTATGATGTAATACTCTATTCCATTCACCTGAAAAACTCACAAGGATTTTTTTCCAGACTGCTGCTACAAACTAGGAAATTTTGATTCACCTTTTTCCCCCAGGAAACAATTTTAAACGATGACGATTCCATCCTTGCAGCTTCTGGATGTGTACTGAACAATCTGAATCTATGTAAGGCTTTCTAAACTTTAAAAAAAAAACCAAACAAACAAAAAACAAACAAACAAATAAAAGAAGGATTAATATGCTTTTCAGGTGTTGATTGATAAGAAACTTAGTATGAGTCAGCAGTGTGTGCTCGCAGCCCAGAAACAGACCTTATACTGGGCTGCATTAAAAGACTGGACCGCATTAAAAGACTCTGCTGCATTAAAAGAAGTGTGACCAGCAGGTCAAAAAGCAGGTGATCCTGCCACTGTACTCTGCTCTTGTGAACCCCCACTTGGAGTACTGTGTGTAGTTCTGGTGTCCTCAATGTAAGAAACACATGGAATTGTTGGAGAAAGTTACAAAGGCGGCCCATGAGGACAATAAGGGGGCTGGAGTATCTCCCATATGAAGATAGGCTGAAAAAATTGGGACTGTTCAGCCTCGAGAAGGCTGTGTGGAGACCTCATAGAAGCCTTCCAGTATCTGAAGGGGGTCTACAAGGTTGCTGAAGAGGGATTCTTCATCTGGGACTGTATTGATAGGATAAGGGGTAATAGGTCAAAATTTAAACAAGAGAAGTTCAGGTTAGGTACAAGAAAGAAGTTCTTTACTGTGAGGGTGGTGAGGTACTGGAACAGGTTGTCCAAAGAAATGATAAATGCTCCATCCTTGGAGGTGTTCAAGGCCAGGTTGGACAGGGCCTTGGGCAGCATGATCTAGTTTGTGGTGTTCTTGCCCATGACCAAGGGGTTGGAACTAGATGATCCTAAGGTCCTTTCCAACCTTAGCTATTCTATGATTCTATGATAATGTTTATATTAGCAATTATACATATTGCACCACCTTGACCAATATTAATTAAATGCTGTCATTTTTTAATTCCATACTGACTGGGTCCCAAATGCTCAAGTGCAATGTCAGGATAATTTGCTAATTGATATATATTTTAGTTTATTTTTAAGGTTCATATTCCACTGTTATCCTTATAACATTTTTTTACTTTTTTTTTTTTTTTTTTTTTCACTTAGCCTTAGCCTGTTTGTTTCCCTAAGTTTGGTCTTCTTTTCCTATTATTTCTTCCATTGTAGACACTTCATTCATCTGGATTCAAACTGCCTTTTTAACCTTTCCTAGTCTCCACACTGATTTTATTCTTGATATTGAAGCAAAGCAAATCTCTGGTGCTAACAGGATGCTACATAGTCCACAAACTAAAGATTTTTTTTTTTACTTCTCCAGTTCTTAAAACAATTTTTCTGTCTGCATTACCACTGTTGTGGTATGTCAGTGGTATGACCACTGACACACCAGTGTAGCAATTTAGGATGCAATTTCTGTTTTAAAGGACAGGTAACAATGCAGTGTAACAGCTGCTCTTGTGGTTTGATTATAATTTGGGGGAGAGGAGGGGTTTAACACAAATTCCTTAATATACCCCTGAGGAAATGAAAGAAAGGGGAATAATTACATCAGAAGGCAATGTGACTACAATCTACTTTCCAGTATTTTCCACTTTACCACAGAATCTTACTTAAAAAAAAAACCAAACAAACAAGCACACCCCCCCCCGTCTCAGAACTTCAAGAAAGGAANCAGTTCTTAAAACAATTTTTCTGTCTGCATTACCACTGTTGTGGTATGTCAGTGGTATGACCACTGACACACCAGTGTAGCAATTTAGGATGCAATTTCTGTTTTAAAGGACAGGTAACAATGCAGTGTAACAGCTGCTCTTGTGGTTTGATTATAATTTGGGGGAGAGGAGGGGTTTAACACAAATTCCTTAATATACCCCTGAGGAAATGAAAGAAAGGGGAATAATTACATCAGAAGGCAATGTGACTACAATCTACTTTCCAGTATTTTCCACTTTACCACAGATTCTTACTTAAAAAAAAAACCAAACAAACAAGCACACCCCCCCCGTCTCAGAACTTCAAGAAAGGAAGTCTTCAGTGTTGTGCTTTGAACCTTTTATCTCCAAAGTTTTATTATGATTGCTCCCTGACAATTTTTCATCTCTTTCCTAGCAAACAAACAAAAGAGTTAATAACCAAAACAAAAAACAACAAACCACCGGAAAACAAAGCTAACAACAAACAGAAAGGCAAAGGACACCAGTAGGGAGCAGTTCAGCCCACACAAAGATTATGTAAATTGACAAAATCCTACACACTGGAAAGCTGAGCTGCCAAAGGAAAGTCTCAGCAGGGAAAATTTTTGAACTGATACCATTAAATATCCTATTAAAAAAGAAAATCTGAAACAAATTTCCAAGCTATGCTCAAAATATAAGCACCATAAATAATATACCCATGTAGAATTTCACACGGATTAGCTGTAGTTGGTCCCTAGTATCAAAGAAAAACAATCTATTTTACACCAAAATACTTATTAAAAAATGGTTACTAGGTTTCTTATGAAGATGCTGTGTCTTCTGTTATAAACATACCTACACAACATTTATAATAAAAGATCCATTTAATTCATAAGGAGCAGACAGACTATAAACAAGTGTAGAACTTGGCTGAGTGATTGTAATTACTTTGTGAAGCAGAAGTGAACTTGAAGCAATTGCCTGAAAGCTGTATCATAGATTCCAGTTATCAAAATTTATACAAATCTTTCAAATATTGAAAAGGTACATTGACTGTAACATAAAGGGTGAAAATTATAAGAAACTCATCCTGTGCCTGCGTACAGAATAGAACTACTGACATCACTTTTTTATTCTTATAGTATATGTTAAATATGCTTAAGTCAGGCATTTTGTATTGTCCATTGGAATTCTGACTGTATTTTTTTAAAAACAAACTAGCCATGTGTACTCAAGAGCAGCAGTACTGCAAGTTATGGTACTAAACCCAGGGCCTGATTCTGTATTAGACATAAAGAAGAAGAGAGGAAAAGTAAAACATACCTGTAAGTAGCACTCATGCTGTGCTAGGTGCCACTAAAGTTAACCCCACAGTTTTTATGGTTTTACTGTTACATGACAGAAAATCTTTCACTAAATCGACCACTGTAGATCTGAAAAAAATAGAGGTCAAAGATGTTCAGTTACCATCCTCCCACAAGCGTTTATCAGAATTTTCAGATAGAGCCTTTCTACCTCCTAAAGCAGAGAGGTGTGAATATTCCTTGTGTTCTGCAGCCTATCATAGAGAATCAATGTCTCTTACATACTTATCTTCTGATGATCTCAGTCATCCTGCTACTTCAGAGATACTTTCAAACCCACAAATTGCTAGCTGGTTCAACATTTTCCATAATGAATTGTTCACCCCTAGTTCAAAGTCAATCCAGTAGTCAGGATTAGGGAGGGAATGATTTGCCTAGTGTGTGCAAGGTACTTAATTCTTTTCTAAAAGTTTAACCTCGAGCATTCAATTTAACATTATTTAATCATCAGCATGAAATATATGGATATTACAACTTGCAAAACAGTTCAGAATATTGCTATAGCACTGAAAAATCATGCTGTACCTTGTTAGTCTTTTAGAAGCCCACATCTATTGTGTGACAACAAAGAGGCTATTTGACATAATGCAGTACATTCAGGATCTTCATCAGGAATCTGATGATCTTAAGGTCCTTTCCAACCCTAGCTATTCTATGATTCTATGATACTATGACTGCACTGTTCTACTAAAGGACAATATGAACACCATATGTCATCTGGCTATTGCATAATCCTATGCATTGGCCACACTGAGGGGCATAATGCAAAAAGAGTAAAATGTTAGCTTTTGTCTCACTTGAAACTTTGGGTTCCTCCACATCAGCTAACATACTATAAGATGGTGTAACCAAAACCATAAAACTACCTCGTTTCATTATCACAGTGGTGCAGTGCAAATATTCATAGTATTACAGCATGGCTAACGTTCAAAAAGTGGGGTGAAAAAAGTAAGTATAACCAACAGTCTGCTTATTCTTGAGGCACAATAGGAGGCATACAATTTGTCTGTGATAAAATATCAATGAAACATGTTATTCTGCATGTAGAGTCAGATAAAACACTCTAAGAACTTTTCAGCAGGTATTCACTGAAACCTAAAGAAGAATTCATTTTGGTAAGCTCACGCTGCTTTTGTGTTTCCTTCCCTTAATCATTAGAGTGATTTTCCGTAATTTAAATGGGACATCACAGAAAAACGTTAAGAGTCTTGAATGATTGTGTACCTGCATGTCACTTTACATGAAAGCAAACCTAGGGGAGGAAGAAATCCTTTCTAATAACCTGACATAGCAGTAAATTGAAAGAATCATGCCAAGATCTGACTTCACAGCATTAAGACAATACATCTCATCTTTTTATGAGAACAAAATGAAAGAACTCTGTTGCAGCCAATTAATGTCTTGAAGGGTAGGCAAATTTAGAAGCACTTCTAAGGCAGGAAATACATGGGCCACAAGTGGGAGAGTTTCATGTTAGTCTTCATTTTCATTTTTATTTTTAAAATCATGTCTCACTTTTTCCTATTACTGCTTTCTGTTTGTGAAGTATTTTCTTATGCAGGGTAACTTAGGTGACAGCTGTGATAGTCAGTGAGAAATAATAGGGCAGCTCAAAGCAATGCAGAGTGGAAAGTACTGGCAATATGGTCCAGGATCCTTTCAGATACTTTCAGAGAGGTAGGGAGGATGACTGAGCAGCAACATCACTTTAATGAGAATGCTTGAATGTATGTCCTGTTGTTGCCATAGGATACATTATACATCAGCCTTATGTAAACTGAGGTACAAAATGAGAGTTCCAAACTCACCAATCGCTTTCACTAATATTGGCTCCAATTTTATTAAACTGGCCACTTGTGATTAATTTTAATTGACATTAGTTTGCTCATGACCTGGCATCCATTAGAAAATTTGTGGAATAATTTTTATAACCATAGCATAACAAGGAGCATGAGGATGATCAAGGGGCTGGAGCACCTCTGTGTGAAGACAGGCTGAGAAAACTGGGGCTGTTCAGCTTCAAGAAGAAAAGACTGCATGGAGACCTCATAGCAGCCTTCCAGTATCTGAAGGGGGCCTAAATGGATGCCAGGGAGGGACTCTTCATCAGGGACAGTAGTGACAGGACAAGGGATAATAGGTTGAAACTTAAACAGGGAAAGTTTAGGTTAGATATAAGGAAGAACTTCTTTACTGTGAGAGTAGTGAGGCACTGGAACAGGTTGTCCAAAGAAGTGGTAAATGCTCCATCCCTGGGAACGCTCAATGCCAGGCTGAACAGAACCTTGGGAAACATGGTCTAGTGTGTGGTGTTCCTGCCCATGGCAGAGGGTTTGTTACTAAATGATCTTAAGGTCCTTTCCAACCCAAACCATTCTATGATTCTATTAATATTGTTCCAAAATATAATGCATCTCTTAAACAATTAATCAACATAGAAAGAAATAATTTTACTTAATTGAAATGGCAAAATCTATTCTAATATCAAACAGCTACATCTCTGCAGTCAAGACAGAGGAAGGACAGGAAACACAGGACAGGAAATAACAGCTTGCTTTCCAACATTGCCACAGCCTTGAATGCTACCAACCTACTTGCTCAGCTACAAATTGGGAATGATACCCTTATGATTTTAAATGGTACCACATCAATGGAACTGAAAGGGTCCATTGCGTTTACACTATGGCAGAAATCATGATACTGAATCTGAAGTTGTATGCATTACGTAGCTAAAACAACATTAAGCACAGTATATAAATCTCTGCTGACTCAAATTCCAGCATATTGTATTCCTTGGCATACCCAGTGCTCCACATTGACTACAGAATTAGCATTTCTCATCAACAACTGTCACTTGTAAGCAATACGAAGCACATGTAGCTATGAAGAACTGACTTCTGTTTTTTCAGATTATCTCATTGATAAAATTGTCTGTTAAAGTATGGAATTATGATAACATCAGAGAACTTATTCTGATTACAGAGTGCTTTTTCATGGCTAGTAGCCACTCCACCACAAATTTTCTAGGAGACTTCACTATTATCTACATAACAGAGACCCCAGTTATTAAGGAGTAGGAAGAACTGGGTTCTCCAAACTCACCTTGATGCCTCCAGCCAACACTGCAGACTAGTATCACCCCACATTATAAACAAAGTGTAAATGCTCAGTTATCTGCCCCCAATTCCTTGAAATACTTGAGCAAGAGCTTAGAACTTCACAGAAGTATTATATCTCATAATCTAAGCATCTCTATATGAGCTTGCCAAACCACAGCTGGACGTTCAAACTGAATCTTGGAAGCTTATGAATTCCAGTGTTTTCGCACTGTGTGGTTGATTTGAGAGTCTCAGTATCCCAGCAAGTAGCCTCTTCCTTTTTTTTTTTTTTTTTTCCTACTTGGTACTTTTCTGAGTAGAACTTCATTTAACCACAGACTGAAGAACTGGTATCATTTAAAGATTTGCTGATTATTATTTTATTGTACTCACACGTAGTAAAGTTAGGACATAATCCAGGGCATAAACCACAATTTTCTTAAAATGCTACACAAAACCTGACTAAACATTAAGTGGAAAAAGGCATGGGTATAATTGATTTTTTTTTAATTACCTTGAGCCCAGTTTTCTCCCATGAAGTCAATTTTGCTATTATCAGGTTTACGGTTAACTTCAGTGGCAGCAAGAACACATTCCTTTATGTATAAGTGATACCAATGAGGTTAGCCAACACAGGATTGCACACAAAAATAGTTGTTGAAGACATTAAATAATGCAGTAGTAACACTATCATATATTGATTTGGGATAAAGAATCTTGCTTGGGGAAAAAAAAAAAAAAA
>NDXB01006001.1:13289-36687 GCA_002631895.1 Agapornis roseicollis | reverse complement strand
AAAAAAAAAAAAAAAAAAATCCAGAAAAATCAAAAAAAAAAAAGGAAGTAAAAGTTATTTTAAAAAAAAAAAAAAAAAAAAGCTGGGGGAAGTGAGTGGTGTCAGGGCTCTTGGGTTCTAACATTTCTGAAAGAGCTTAATTCACAAAGGTTCCACTTTGGTAAATTTATGGGCAAAAATGCTTTCTTCCCATTGTTGTCCAAATTCCACAGATTTCCCCACTTCTGAAACCATGTCCTGCTCCCTAAATTAAATTATTATTATCACCACTTGACTAAGCCATGACTCTGAACTACATACACGAATAGGTAGGTAGCACAGTGGACTTATCAGATTCCTGGCTTCCGACCATTCTGTTGTGTTTCCTGGAAAACCTATATTCACAAAAGCATCCTGGATCTATTTCTCAATGTAGCCAACTGTCAGGGTAGGTCATTTTCCTTTCAAGAATAAATTCCAAAAGCAATGTCTAGTCACTGGGAAAGACTATAGGACCTTTAGCTGTGGGACAGGTTCAACTGTGGTTTTGAATGAGCAGTTTGGAGCTAAAAAATCAAGCATTTGAGACCGTACAGATGGAGTTTTAGAATAAGCCTAGTATTTTCAACCTCAGCTCAGCAATCACTTGAGAAAAAAACTATTGCATTTTTCAAATGCATTATATCGTTATCAGACCATTATACTGGCTGACTGTGCAAGATCAACAATTTTCCTGCCTGAAAGAAGAAAACATTGTAGAACTTCCCCCTAGGACCCCAGATCTTCTTCAGATACTTCAGTACATCTTGTCACTGAAAGACCCTGAAATAGAAAAGGGTTTGTACCAACTGTGCTTTGAGCTTTCTGAAAAAGGTTTTAAGACATAATGACATCTGTGGAGGGAGGAACACAAAAATGTCCACGCAGTTTGTGACGGAACCAACTGTACATGGCAGGACTCATAAATCAGCTATCTCTTGGAAAATTAACTGTAGATCATAACCCATAAATCAGGGTGTTTAAAAAGATTTAATTGGAATTGTTTTCATGCAAAAATGCTGTTTGGGGCAAAATTATGTACTTTTTCCTATAGAAAAACTGCAGTCCTATAGGGGTATGTTCCACAATGAAAATTTACATAAATATTTAAATTTTGAAAGTCACATTTCAAAATGAACACACTTCTTGTAGAAATAATATAAATTAAATAATAGAAATATTTTTTGTGTGTATTTTGAGGTTGAAAGATAGCAAATTTCAAAATAAAAACATTAATGCCATTAGAAAGTATACACCAGAAACTAGTCATGTGAAATCTACTGAGGCAGGAATGGTATAAGAACTTGGCATTGAAAATACTAGTACAGGCATTAATCAAAACTAACCTGAACTTCTCCCTTTTTTTTGAGTTGGTTTGATTATTTTTCTTTCTATTTGCTTTTTGTCGGTGTTCTGGGGTTTTTTGTTTGCTTGTTGGGTTTTTGGTTTTGTTCTATTCCAGTATTATTCACTGGAATTAATTTATTTCTTAATGTGAGTAACTTACAAACGTTTCCATGCTTTCTACAGCACAGAAGAGCTTCTGAAAACTTTGTTTGTATGGAATTTAGAGTTTTTTCTCTTCTCTGCAAGATTAACATTTATTAGTTCAAAGAGATGTGCAGTATTCTTCTGAGTTTATTCATTTTGTCATCGATCTTTCATTCTAGAAGCCCATCAAAATCAGTATTTCACATCAAATTTCAAAATGGAACACAGTGTATTTAGATGTTATTGGATTTGATGGGCCACTTGCAGATTTTTATGGCTAGACATTTATTTTGGCTTACCTGGTTCATGTTTCTCTCCAGCATAAGAATAACTGACTTAAAACCAAAATCTTGCCTTTCTGATTACACAGTTTAAGACAGTCACAAATACATTAGCCTGGGAAAGAGTTATCATGACCAGGTTTTAGAGCCAAGAACATCACAAAACCTTCTCCTTACAGCCTATCAAATAATACAGGGAAGGGTAAAGGTGATCTCAACTTGAACTAGGTGTCAAATACCTACAATGTTATTTATCTTTTGCTTCCACTGCCAAGCTCCTTGGCAGCAAAACCCAGAGTTTTAAATTAGGAGACNCATCACAAAACCTTCTCCTTACAGCCTATCAAATAATACAGGGAAGGGTAAAGGTGATCTCAACTTGAACTAGGTGTCAAATACCTACAATGTTATTTATCTTTTGCTTCCACTGCCAAGCTCCTTGTCTATCAACAGAGGAATCACAGACTCCATAGGTATACTTACTGACAACTGACAAGTTAACGAAGTATGGCTCTTATTTCAAAGATGATAAATTAGTAAGGGCAATTCAAACACTTTGGTCAAAAGTTTTAAAGACAATGTATGAGAGACTTTTAAAGAAAGGGATATTGTTTCAGTGCATACACAAAGATTTTTAATCTCCTTATGCATTCTTCCATTGATGGGATTACAGGCCAGTTTTAACACCACCCGGAGATGAAAGAAGTTGATAGAGGGCAAGACCTGTCCTTCTCTCTCTTGCTTATACTTCTTAAAGAGCCTGTATCCTTCCATTTCAGCACTCCAGTCACAGAAGTCATCCCACCACATCTCTCTAATGCCAAGAAAATCGTAGCCCTGCAGGTGTGTGCTTGTGCAGATTTCTGAAGTAGTGAGTTCTGGCAGGTAATACCTGAAGACTTTACTCTGGATCTGTGCCCATAAACTGGGTGACTGGTTGAGAATTTAGACGGGCAGGGGAAAAAAAAAAAAGAATGTGCATGGAACTGTGCTTGGACCAGATAAGGAACAACAGAGGATATGGCAAGTTTTTCAAATAAAAAAAAGCAAGTGGCTATAACCTTCAGTGTTATGCTTGTGATATTTTAAAGAGCTTTTGGTCCTAAAATAAAACCTCATCTCCTCTGATTAAAACAAGTATATGTTTTATATTCTATATACACATTTACAATATTTAAAACATAATTATATTTATATTAAAGAAGGCACTTTACAAAATGTAAGCATCATTTTTAATAGATCTTGGTGATTTGTAAACCTCAGTTTCACCATGGGTACTTTCCTATGGGATCTCTTGTTTGTCCTCTAGTCTTTGAATCTTTTAAAGCCTCTCTCATTATTTTTGTTGTCTGAAGTTGGGCAATAATGTTACTGTGATTAATTAAGCAAAAAGACATGGAAATGGGGGTGTGGTAATCATCAGATAATAAAGCCCTCTGGGTCTTGCAATGCATGAGGTGCAGCCAGGACCCTTTATCCCCAGAGGTCTGATTATCTCCAGGAAAGCTACACCTCCCTGTACTTGCTGTATGGCTATTATGAAATATCTTTACATTTTATAGATAAAGTAAATTACTTTAATCACTGAAAATTGCCAGTGTTGTGAGGTTTCAGCTGTGAGGTTCACAGAGCGTAATCTGCCCATTTCAAGTCTGAAATAACCAATAATTGTTCTAATAAAAGCAGCAGTAAATCATTATTTAAATGCTGGGATCATCCCCTCAGAGTGGCAAAGGCACCTTCTGTATGTTTGATGACATGGGGTGCTCATTCAACCATAACCCTGAAAGTGTAAGCCATAAGGGAAATACTTTACCAGGGCTATTTACTGTGTGTAATCAATGTTTTGTTAGAGCATCGAATTATTTTCTGTCATTCTGCAAAGTCTTAGGTCAGCAAACAATAACATCTGCCCAACATCTGAAAATCTCTTTGGAAAAATTCCAAATGTCTTCAATTTGTCACACTTCCAATCAAGCATTTTTCAGAAAATCTTCAGTGGCTTTTGTTCAAAGGCAAAATACATTTTCCCATTCCTAAATCATTTTGAACGCACAAGAGACTTGTTTACTAATTGCAAATGTGACGGGGATGTCAGTAACAACTCTATCCTGGTGTCCCCATGCTCTGGAATTGTGAACACAGGGCTCTGGCAGAAGCCACAGTCAATCAAAACACGTATCAGTCTCAACACTGCCAGCACTGGGACCATGATATTCTCATGCTTCCCTTCCATGGATGAGCACAGAAGTCAGAATTCCAGAATTACATCACAGCTGATGCAAGACTCTGGCAAAATTATGAACTTCTAGAGTGTTCCTTTCAGGGAAGGTATTTCCAGAAGCAAAAAAAATAGTTACACTGGTATCTTATCCTTACCTGTTCTATTACAGTAATTAAAATACACTATTTGGAAAGATTTGCAGTTACACAGGACTGTGGATTTTCAGCAGCCTACTCCCTAGGGGTTTTTAGTGAACTAATATACTGTGAGAAAGGCACTGTAGGATGCAGACACATAACAAAAAATAGTTCCAGATTTTGTGAATATTCAGAAAGACAATCTGTCTGAACTGTGTAAACAGATGAATTAAAAACCTCTCCAGAGTCTTTTTGCAGTATACTGTTCAAATACACGAGAGCTAAAGACTAGTCTCTCAAGAAAGCAACTGGTTATATTTATCATGCTAGTGGATCACACAATTTCAACTAGCATGTCAAACTGGAGAAGGTTTACCTAGTAACAGAAAACAATATCCTTAGGAGAGATAAAAAACAGAACTAGGAGGCAGAGGACTGTGGGCCCTGATGCCATTTAGTCTATTTTTTAAAGATATGTTAAAAAGTTGTCACATTTCTCATGTCGGGAATATAATTTTATTTCAGAAGGAAAGTGTGCTATCAGTAATTCTCAGGAGAAATCTGAGATCATTGTGCCAGAGGCAATTAACCCTGAGTAATGAAAACTTCTAGCAGCCTCAAATGGCAACCTGGATAGAAGAGCAGATATTTTCAGAGGAAAATAGTGACTTGCAAACAAGATATCTTTTGCTTCTGTTCTGGCTTTCAACCAAAGCTTTTAAGCTTCCTGCAGTAATTTGTTTACCAAGTTGACTAATGAGAAGAATTAATCAAAAGAGTTTTCATAGGAGAAATATGACCAGCAACGTGAGCAAGAATCATATGATACAGAAGACCAATGTCATCTGCTTCTGGAAGAATTCCAAATTGAAAGATTGAATCTGGTTACAAGTTATAGAATAGGAGATGAGAAGGAATGCTTTGTGGAAAGCTGTACTTACCAAAACAAATTGGTAAAAAAACAAATAAGAATATCAGTCCTAGCAATGAAGGTGAGATTTATTTAAAGCTAGAATTATTCACTCTGTAAGTCATGACAAGAACATACTGGTGAAGTTAGTGAAAGGACTGATGTCAGAAAATCCTATGAAAATGAGAAAGAGGGAAAGATTCTGTATCCAGATCACTAATTTGTTAGTGTTGAAAATCTATTGCATTTTGAGATTCAAATCTCAGTAGTGTATCCTGATTTCAACTGGGGTGGAGTTAATTTTTATTCCCAGTAACAAGTATAGTCCTGTGTTTTTAATTTAGGATGAGAATAATGTTGGTTATATACTGACATTTTAGTTGTTACTAAGCAGTGATCAAAGACTCTTCAGTTTCTCCTACTGTCCTGCTAGCAAGGAGGCTGGGGCATACAAGAAGCTGGAAGAGGACACAGTAGAACAGCTGACCCAAACTGGGCAAAGGGATGTTTCATATCATATGGCATCATGCTCAGCATATAAACTGGGGGAAAGCTGGTCAGGGGCTGCTTCTCAGGAACTGGCTGGGCATTGGTTAGCAGGTGGTGAGCAATTGCAGTGTGCAACACTTATTGTGTGAATTCTAATCCTATTATTATTATTATTACTACTACTTTACTTTACTATCCTATTAAACTCTTTATCTTAACCCATGAAATTTACTTTTTTTTCCCAGTTCCCTCTCCCATAGCAGACAGCTGTTTGGTGGTTAGCTGCCTGTTGGTTAAAATGCAGTAGTCCTTCCAGCAGAATTGCATGCTTTGGTGAAAAGTGTGCAAAGTGTGAAACACAAGGGAAAGCAGAGAGGGAAGTAGTGTTCAGAGAATACAATCCTGAGGAATGAGCATAAATACCTACACCAGAACAACCAGAAATAATTGGAAGGGTGGAGGGACATACTGAAATTTGCTTCCTACATGATTTATGCACAACTGTTATTCTAGACCCAGTTTCTAGACCCATTCCAAGGGAAGGTGCAGAGGAATATTTATTTTATTTTATGCATGAGGTGTCAAAGTGGCTGACTTTCTCTGCATATACATAAACATTTTTAATTAATTTCTGATTTCAAATTAGACTGAAAATTCAACAAAGAGCAGATTTTAATTTACTGTTAATTTCATAACGTAATAACATCAGAGGAAATAATGTACAGCTCTATTAATAGAAAGTAAAGCTCCAGGGGTTGATGGAGCTCTGTGGTCCTTTTTCTGTAAAGAGCAAACTTTGACTTTTTTATTTTAGCTCCTGTAAATTTGTGAGACAAAACATTTTTTCCTCATTCTTGCCACAATGTGATTAGGGCAAAAAGGCTTTTTTTTGGAAGCTTACTCCTTCTGTTGTTGTTGCTTTTTGGTTTTTGGTTTTTTTACATATAATGACTCAGATCAGCTAGTCAGTCTGAATACTCTTACAGCAACACAGCTTTCAGGCTGACAGTTAACGTTAATCTTAATACCTCCTTCTGTCAAATAAATAAAATTGTGAAATAAGTACTTGTATAAAATGTGTATCTGAGCATCTGGTTTTGTGAAAGATATCAAAAACCAAAGTATTGGAGAAATATAAAACCCAAAACTGAATCAGATTACAGTTTCCTATCAGGATTCAGCAGAATTCTGACAATATTTACTAGATAGAACTAATGTCTATTGAAATCAATTGAGATACAAAAGGCCATTTTCATTACCTAGTGTTGCATCAGCTGATAACTGAACAGACATCATAAACAGTAATTCTTTCTTCTACCCAACACAATAATACATAAAAAGAGATGGGACTAAGTAGTACCATATTCACTTTCACATATCATAAATGGAAATCATCTTAGGTACACTGAGGTACATGAGTGTATACCTGCACACCCAGTACACACAAGGACACATTCCTGCTGTACTTTGGTGGGAAGTATTATTTTTCCTGCACACTTTCACATTGAAGTAAGTATAAATGTAGGTCTTGCTGGAAAAAACAAAAAAAAAACAAAAACAAAAAGCTTGGAGTAAATAGAAAAATACCTAGTATAAAAACATCGCAGTCCTAATTGCACTGTGACAAATTCTCAGTGACTGTGATCAGAATACAGCCTACCATAATTCGGGGACAGCTAATCTAATTGTGGAATATGAACAATACAGAAGCAGGCACTCCACAGCCCCAGACTGTCTGTATATGCCATTCTCTCTTTACACGTCCTTTCCAATACTTTCTGCAGAGGACAGGCATGCTCTCCTACACAAAAAATATATAAATTTATATAAAACCCAAGAATTTGCATAAAATCTGTCCATGTTTGTGCTTTTCCTCTAGGTGCAGAGGACAGTCATGAAATCTGGCTGCAAAAAATCTTTACCTACATACAAACAGAATAGAGAATAGAAAGGGGTCTAAGAAAGAGATAAGCAACATACTGACCATTGGGTAAAATTAAGGTTCTTCACTTCTGTATTCCCAGTTTGATAAATGAGTTGTAAAGTCACAGAAAAACTGTAGCAGTTTTCAAAGGATTGTCTGGCCTCATCTAACTTACAGGAGAATCTAACAGGTCATTGGGACTTTCTGTTTTAGATGGCGTGTTTTGGTTCTTCATTTTATTAAAAGTCACATTCTGGGACAAGCACTGTAACAGCCTGGGAAAGTTTAACAAGTTGTAATTTTCCTCCAAGAAGGAAATCATTAAACTCTACCTACATACCTAGCTACATGCAGTACCAAAGATACGTGATTCCTCAGGAAATCCTCTTGACCAAGGTAGAAAAATAATCCTATAAAAATTAGATTTGTTGTCTGTTAACACTGTATTTTACATTCAATTTTCTTTTGTCACATTCAAAGAAAGCAATTATTTTTGCATGTACAGACAATATGCTCTTTTTGAAGGGCTTGGTTTCATATTGTTACCCATCCTTTTTTGATTTATTGCTTTAGTGTCAAAATAAGATGGCTGTGCCAGCATTTTGAGACTCAAAAAGGCTTCTTGCTCCACAGAATACAAATGTTAGTTCAAAGAAGACCTTTGGTTGCATTTGTGCTTTGAGAAAACAGATTTTAAAATCTTTGAAACCCATTTAAATTTGAAGATGGTTTACTGACAATATCTGTCCAGTTACCCCCTTTATCTCATTAACTCCTGAAGAGCAGCAACATGGAAAACACACAATTGTGGTCTGAAGATTAGTAACAGGTGAATCTAAATAAAAATATAATGAACATAAATTTTAATTTGGTAAATCACCTAAACTGTAATAATTTAAACAAAACTGATGGAAACTTCAAAGTGTTGGGGCTCAAGTAGTTTTCTGTTCTGCCTGGAATACGTTATGGAAGTGATATTGGCAGGTGCATGTAGAAATGCTGTAAGAATATTTTTGCAACTATTAAGCTTCTTTTTTGCATCACCAATTGTTCTATTTTTTACTGAGACAGAATCACAGACTATTTTTGCTGTTGGGGTGGTAATCTGCTAACAAGCAAGCACGGTTCCCCTCATCAGTATTGTTTGCTCAAGATGTTTATCCTTTTTGTTTGTAAACATGGCAATGTTAATAAAGTTTTCCCATCTTCTATGCTCAGTGTATGACGCCAGAAAGAACTGTTCTACGAGCACGCATGAAAATGTTTTTTTCTGTTTCTATAAGACCAGCATTTATTTATATTGGATACACTAAGAAATTTCAAAGACATCCTTCTATTTTCAGCTCAAATCCACTATTACTGTATATAACAAATTTTCTGAACTAAAAAAAAAGTATTAATAAAATAAGATGAATCATTACAAACTGACAAGTGTTCCTTAACTGTTCACGAAGGAGAATAACAGCTGTGAATATCAAGCAGAACTCACTCTTTGAAAATGCCCCATAATTTAAAGAGTTTACAGTAAAAAGTGATGGGGGAGGGTTGTCCAGGGCCAGGGGGGAGAATACTCAGACACTGATCAAATCCAAAACATATTTTTGCTTATTGCAATATCTTTAAATTCTGTCTACATCACCACTTGTAAAAAATTCTTTGTTTGAAATGTATTGCACATATGAATGGATTTCATCTGTGAACACTATACGTTAGTGCTTTTCAGTTTTAACATGCAAATAAGACATTCATGCATGACACAACCTTGCAATGGACCCATGCTGAAAACACACAGGATTTGTGTTCTTAACCCTGTGATTTGAGAACAATAACTGTTAATGTAACTCAGTTAACTGTATTGCTTTTAATTGAAGATAATCTTGATTACAGCCAAAGGGCACTATTAATACTCTGTAGAAATGACTAAGACTTTAGCATTTGAATGTTGTAGAGAAAATAGACCTAATTAGCACTAATTTAATTCTAAGATTAAAGAAAAATAATTTTTTTAAGTTTTAATTTAAGATAAACTATTTTACTCAGAACAAAGAAAGAATAATAAGTACTTTTTCCAACTAAAAGGCATTTTTTACTTTTGCATTATTTCATTAATATGGGAATCATGACCCATTAAATATCAAATAATAAGCATTTAATTATTGACACCAAATAAATTTTTAATAAAGATACAAGGGGTTTGCTGTATGAAAGAAAGAAAACAAAGTACCTCTGACCCAGAAATTCATAGAAGATCTCACTCCACTATATAATCTATAACCTAATTTTTGAAAGGATAGGTTCACAAAAGGACATGTCATTTTTCTTTCTTCTGTATCACAGAATGAGGTACAGTAAATATAACGTCTGTGAAAATGTTCCCCAGAAGTACCCTTGCTCTATCTTAATCATGCACTTAAACTAAATAATACATTGAATATGTCATAACCAGGAGGACAGTCATGATAAAAAGTGATTTAACCCCTTTTTACTCTACAAAATAATACTTTCTCTTCTTTACCTTGGGACTAGTTGTCATTTATAATTTCTGACCAAGGGAGACATAATGGATTTACAATGAAACCCTGATGCTTTTCCAAGGAACACGAAGATGCAGAAAATAAGCACCCATTACATTAGCAGACAAAAAAGATGTTTTCACTAGAATTCTGATGCTGGCAAATAAATGCACTGCTTACAGGTTCTGAAAGCATAGTTTCTGTCTAATCATGATTCTTCAAGGTAAAAATAGTGAACTTTCTCTGAACCTTTTGACAAATCACATAGAAAAAGGTTCAGCATGACTTTTTCCAGCTTTACATTCATATCCAGAAGGTGCCCAAATTCAAGAGGCCAAATCCAACTAGTCACTACCAAATACTGATATAAGTTGCCTAAAATAAAATTATCTAAAAAAAGAATTATCTCTGTTACATTAAAACAAACAAAAAACTGAACAAATGCAGGAATTGGCAACTTATCACTTTAAGAAACAAATCCTAACTCTTTTCCCAAATTACTTCTTTTGCCACCTGTAAGTCTCATCAGAACATAACATCAAGGAGAAAAGATATAAAGAGCAGAAGAAGACCTGTCAGAAGCCAAAATATTTACAAAATTATGGAATCTATTTAGTGTTTTTCATTTTAAATGAAATAGCATTTTCTTGACAGATGAGCAAATTTCAAAAGATTCTGTGTTAAGATTCATGTACTAGCTGAGTTTCATGAATTTGCAAAAGTGGGTTGAAGTTCTCCCATGCACTGTTTTTATTCAGATTCCTCAGACTTTCTCAGACTTTGTCTGAGATTCCTCAGGCAAATAGGGAGAAGTGAGTCACATGCACATTAAAAAATACCTCTTAACAGTTCAGTCTAAGTCAGTTATAAAGCATAAGATGTGGGAAGTTGTCCCATTCCCAAAGTGCTGGTAGGAAATTGGCAGCAATCGCATGCATGTAGTAATCACGTAAATATTCTTCATTTTGTGTCTGGCACTCAGATGCTAGCAGTATCAAGTAATACCCCTCAGTTTTGCCTGTGTTTCACAAACTAACATAAAAAAATGCAAAAGGTAGTACTTTTCAGATAATGTATTTCTCACACAGTATGTGCAAACTTCTGCATGTACAATGGTCAGATTTACAGTAGCATAGCCATGACACACATGCTCTCAGCATGCTTTCCAACACCAGAAAGGTGGAGGCACCAATACCACTTTAAAGAATATCCGAAACATTCAAGAGTAAAAGCAAACATTTTGGAGGAAACCAGACAGAAAAGTGGAAAAGGTTTAGCCTGACTCTCCCTATTGTAAAATTCTGTCAGATCTTGTGAAACACCTGGTGCAGGCCACTGCTCAAGGACAGGGTAATTGGTACTCTATGATTTGGACCAAGCCTAAAGGACCATTTAAAGGTAATATTTTAGGGCAGGTTGTTCTGATCTCCCAGACCAGGCAAACTGCAACTCAGGAACATCTGCTTTATTGGGAACAAAACTAAGCCCTCTGTAATAACTTTTGAAAACCCTTTGTAATGAAAATTTCAAACCAGCATTGTTATCATCTCCTAATGTTATAAAAATCTGTTTAGTTCTTTTTTTTTTTTTTATAATATAGTATGGATTTTAAAGTGTGACATATAGCTTATGGTCCCTTCAGCTGTTTTGCCTTTCATGTAAGTGCAGTCTTTTTGGATATTTACAGTAACATGACTATTAAGCAGACAGCTTCTCAGCCCGTTTGCCAAGGCAAGGACAGTAACTCTGGGATAACACCTCCAGTGCTAGGGGTTCCCAGTAATGGTAAAAATAAGATAAATCATGGATCTGAAGCAGAGCAGCATAAAACTAAGCACCTATTCAGACATAATGTATTTAGGGGAATGGCGAAGACTTCCCAGATATAGATACAGAGTACAACAAAAGTTTTCACCAGCAAAACATTGCAAGAAATTTCTACGAATTGAACCTACATAGATGAGAAATGCTGCTACCTGAAGCCTCTTCATAACACGACCCAGCTGCTGACAAACACCAGAGAGAAAGAAGCAGTATCTTCCTTCTAGTTTCATTTCCCCTGCTACATTTTCTTCTCAACACCTTTTACCAAATCTGTATTAATTTTAAATGCAAATAAGGCACCATTCTACTTAGCTGTGAAAGTTTCTTAACAGTTTATAGGAGCCCATGTAAAAAATGTAGCTGGTAACCTCATTGCCACAGTTTTATGCTACATTCTGTCCTTCTGCTTAAGTAGAACAAGGACAAGGACAAGGACAGTCCATTCCCCACATCACAGCTTTTGTAGATGAACAGTACATAACTAACTGTTCAGGCGTCTCTGAATTTCCCAACTTTCTGGAGAGGGCAGAAGTCACCAAAACCACCTAACCTTGGATGCAAGATAAACAGTATCCCATCCATTCACTTAACCAGTCTCTGACACAGGCCAGACCCACCTACTTTACAGTGAAACCTGGTTATTGAATAACCTGACTCAAAATGAATTTTTTGCTAATAGCTAGATGAACTTGGAGTGGAAATGAGAACTTTGGAGGTGATATAACCAGCATGGTTTTGAATATTTCTTAACATTAGCAGACCATTTAAATAAAAACCCTCAAAACTTGCTAATTCTGTAATTCAGTGGCACCTTTTAGCAAGGAGTTCTGCCAGGGAACCAAGTGAAAATATTTTTTTTTTTTAATCAGTTTTGATTTTGCCTCCTTTTCATACTGTTGAGTATTTTCTTGTTTTAGTGTTAAGAGAGCGATAGTGATCCTGATCTACCCTCTCTATACTAGTCATTCCTTCTGATCCCTTTATAATATTTCTTCTTATTCATTTTACTCTGAAATAAAAAGGTTTAGTATTTCCAATCTCTTTTCATACTATTCTTGTTCCATAACCCAAATTATTGTTTTCCCTTTCAACACCTTGTTTATTTCTTTCATATCCTTTTGAAGTGACTGTGAAAGTAGAACTAAATATTTATCCTAGAAAAAAATAACAGATTTTTCTTGAAGATATTAGACTAGGGATTTTTTATTCATCACCAACCTATTCTTTACACAAGCTAATATATTCTGCTCTCTGGTGAACAGCATCCTTCAACAAGTCTGTTGCCTTCTGATACTGCTCTTCAAGAAACAATATAAACCAAATCTTATTGCACTCAAAGCCTTTTTCTCTTAAAATAATTAAATAGTCAGTGAGTAAGAAGCTAATTAGAGCAAGGAAAAAGCTTGACCAAAACCCTTGGCAAACAATCAATTTCCATTTCTTTTCATGGGCTCGAGTTTGAAGTTCTGATACTAAACTTTCAGCATAGTCCTATGAGTAAGTTCATAGTTTTTATCAGTATTTCAGGGATTCTGTCTCAGCCATGAATGGACTTTGCTATTTCAAGTAAGCTGATGCCCGGCTGGTTTGGGGCAGAGGAGAAGACTCTTGGAAGTAGTTTTCCTTAGAAAACAAAATAACGATTCTTTAAGAATGTTAATCTAATAACATGCTGTGCCCCTTACTTCTTCCTGATGGTTTAATTATTAGTAACTCAGTGCAGTTCATTAGGGACCCATTGTGCTGCTGTTGGCAAAACAGAAATGTCATTGCATGTTAAATAATTAAAAGCAGTAAAACAAACATTATCTTTTGAGTCCTGGATTTATAAATTGCTGTTAAACATGCATTCCTTTAATCAATAACTACTTATCTACTTTGGTTTAGTGACTCAGGTCCTTTCCAACCCTAACTATTCTATGATTCTATAAAAAGTTCAGGAAGAAGCAGCAGTGGAAAGTTATTAAACAGCCTTACATCGCTTATGTGAAATAAAGTAGTGTTCCTGATGGGCCAAATCCCCCCAGATTTTGTGAAGATTAACTTCTACTCACTAGCAGTGGGGCCTTGGTGCTAAAATAACTGTGCATTCAGTCCTTAGCTCCTATGGCCAAAATTGTTACACCACATATGTTATATTTATCACCAACCATGACCATTATTGAGCCCTGGTACAGTAAAGACTGAACAGGTACAGTCTGACTTGGAAAACTTTGCTAACAGGCAGAATTTTTTAGACTGGAATAATAACAGGAGGGCTTATTTTGTAGCTGAATATCTTCATTCTCATTTTTTATCTTTTTAGTTCTACTGTACCATGGGAGTCTTGTCAAGAAATTTTGCCAGTCTCAGACAGAAGCAGACACAGCGCATGATGAAAAATAAAAGACAGAATACACCTAACTTTTAAAAATTGTTACCTCCTACATGAAAGAAATGCCACGTGGAGAATAATGCCTCAGTTGCTGGATTTGTTACAACTTGGAAGAAACTTTCAGAACCATTAAGACTCTGTCACTTTCACATTACAATTTCAAAACATAGTTGGACACGTGTGTGCTGGGTTTTGAAAAGAAGTAAAACAGTAAATCATCATGGAGACATTCATATTGCCATATTTGTAACACCCACATTTTAAAGCTAAAAGTAAAGCACCATCTTTTTCCTTCACAACTGACTTTTTAGTAATTAACCAAAGCAGGTGGAGTGCTGCCACATAATAACTAATGCTAGTGCACACTAATTATTCAAATCCATAGAAAGAGGATAGTTAAATTAGCATGCAGGTTACATCTGCCTTACCTGTTGAGTTGTCTTGTAGCTTCACACAGGAGGCCCATATAACTCAGCTCCCTTTCAGCAGAGGGTAAGTTGATTGTGATAAGAAAAGGCAGGTGTGACCACAGGGGCACAGCACCATAAACCATGGGAAGAGATAAAAGCATTTCAGATACTAATATGAGGGCTAATAAGTGCCTGACCTGACTTGAGCAGCTCTCTTCAGAAGAGTTTAGTGGCAGAGATTAATGAATAAAAACCAGCAGAATGTAAGATCTGTGAAGAAAAGTGCAGTCTCCCTGCATTTATTACTTTAGGAGAGTAATCAGAGTGACAAAAATTATTTCTTTAAACAACCCATTTCAAGCTAGTTTTCACAGCTGCTTCTACACTCTATGCTTTGTTTTCCTCTATTAGGTCTCTAACAAGCATGACCTCTGAATTTGTCTTCTCTTCAGACCCAAAGTGCCTTTCCTTCACCCAAAACCATAGTTTCATGTGACGCAAATAGGTAACACATAACTGTGGGCAGACAATTCCTGGGGCCTTAGCTTGATACCCATTACAGTGCATCTCTTTGCACAGTATCTCAAACTAATCAGGTTTGCATTGCAGTACCTTCAGTCTAGCTTGCAACACAATGATTTTTGTGTTTAAACATTACAGCAAAGAAACATAGGAAGACAAACTTTCCCTATTAAAAGGGAAAAACTCAAGTAAAGCCTAAAATAAAACACCAACAGTTACATATATTTTCGTCGAAAGAAAAGATGGCAAGAAGCCAAAGAATAATAACAACCCAACATGCACTAAAGGGCCCGTCAAACTTGAGAGAGTTCTGTTGAGATGTACTTCAGCACTGGCACTTACACAATCCATACAGTGTATAATAACAGTATAGGTCCCTAACTGTGCCAGACAAAACAAAGTCATTTCTTATGCCTGTCTTCAACAGGCAACTAAAACTGACAGGTCTCTCCTTTCCATTTCACATAATGGTTCAGTGGATGATAAATGCATCTTCAATCACATTCTCTTTGAGGTAAAGCTTCCTTTTTGTTTGTTTCTATGTAGCAAACTATGCATTTTAAAAAAACAAACAGTAAATGGGAAAGAAGGAACAGCACAGGGAAGGCAGAACGAGTGGGTTCCCTCCTGAAGGATTCCAAACAAGAATGAATTGTGGCTTATGCAGGTGGAAGAGAGGCAAAGAAAAGGGAAAAATCAGACTGAGTTTGTAGGCCAGCTCTCAAAATCTCACCAACCATTAGGTAAAACTAGCAGAGAGCAAATTATTAAAAATAAATAAATAAACAAAAAGTTTAGAGTTCACACACTGCTCATTTGAAAGAGCACCAAAATTCCAACAGGAGAATCTTTTTATCTTATTTTTCATGTGACAGCTTTTAATTTTCTTTTAGGCAATCTTCTCTGTCACAGGCTCTGGCTGACAGTTCATTTCCTCCTCATCCCTTCCACTCTGTAGCCTCAACCACACTGTCTCCCTAGGTGCACATTTTTGTCCACAAGCTCCTCTGTTTGTTAATCATGCTGGACCCTTGAGGAGATTGGGTCTTTGCTTTTAGATACTTGTATTTTCAACATGCTTGGTTTGGTGATGAAATAAGAAAAGATCAATGGAGAGAAGAGACTCTGCAAAGAGACAGGAATAAACTTCTCAGCATTAATAAAAACAACTACAGCTATAACTGCATTTTCAGACAAAATTCCAAATGAATGTTAAGGAAGATTAGTTTTAGGAGAATTTTATCCATATATGTGTCTGTATGCGCATATGTATGTGTACATATATTATTAAGGCTAGAAAATTCAAAGTATAAAACAATATTTGAAATACTTTCAAGTTTAAGAAGTTAAAAATACATTGCTCAAGTACCTCAGAAACTTTAATTTACCCTACTGCCTTACCAAAAAAGTCACCATGTGAGTTCCAAAGCACCTCATAGGCAAATCATTGAAGACTAAATTAGAGTGATTGTTAAAAACACATTTCCATTTCCCTGACATTGATAGTAACACTAAAGTTCCAAATTAAGCAACAAAACATGATCTATAGTCAAAAATTGTTGTGGCTTTAGACTGCCAACTATTTTTCCTTCCTGAGCCTCCCAGTGTTGGGGTGATGCTTTATGTGAGAAGTTGACAATGGCAAGGGTTTTCTGACTACAGCGGGCCACCAGTCCATAGGGACCCTGGGCAGTACTGAAAAAAAACACCAAACCCACAACGAACCCTCCATCCCCCAAAAGAACCCAACCCTCACAACAAAAAAGACCCAAACAACCAGCCAATAATAATTATAAAAAGATCAATAGTTTTATCATTTTTCTATGGACAATGGCCCCATCCTAAAATTCCTGTTGGCACAGACTTGCCAATATTTTTCACATTTTAAAAAAATACATTTCATTTGCTCGTGTTCATGTTCCATAAATAGAGGCAGCTTTACACAGGCAATTGCCCAGAGAGGCTGACTGCTAAGAACAGACACCCAGCCCTTTTTCTGCCTATGCCGTAGCCTTGAAAACCAGACAGACTTGCTGGTACTGCCCACAAAGGGAGGCTGAAGGCAAGTGGAGCAGCAGTGACAATCTGTTTACAGACAAAGCATTAATATACTGAAGAGAGAAAATGCAGGCATTAAAAATTTTTTACTGAACCAAAATAGAACCTATTTAGCCACTAATCCAGGGATGACAGATATATATTTTTCATATTCCCCTGGATTCACTAAAGAGGCTTCTTACATCAGTTGGGTTTTTTTAGCTCTGATGTTTTACAATTGCTGTATTATGTTAATATTTTTGAAAGACTGTATCCTAACTTCTTATGCAGTTACTTATTACTAGACTTAGGTTCTTCCAAAACTAGATTCTTGATAACTCCTCTTAGAGTTTTGGTTTGGGATACTTCTGTAGCCCCTCTTACTCAAGTATTTAACTTACAGTATTTATTCAATGCAAACTGCTTCTGATATTGTCTCTTCCTCTTTACTCAGTGATTACTTAGACTTAGTGATGTCACTGTAGGGGTACAATGGAGACTCAACAGCTGTATTTCATAAATATATGGAGCTTTAAGTGTTGCTTGTGGTATCTGGGATACAGAAGACAGCTCTGAACAATAAGGAGTTCTCATTTAACTAAGGAGTTATTCTTAAATGAGCAGATATCACATCTCTACCACCAACAATATTCAGAGCTTTTTATCCCCTCATAACTTCATCAGGAGTGAAGTAAAATCGTAGTTAAGATACAGATAATGATAAAGCAAAAGACTTAAGAGCAAAGCCCAGCTCACTGAGTATCTCTTCATGGGTGGCTAATCCAAGTTTGTAGCACATTTAAGCAGTGAACAACATCAGAAATGGATGCAAGTACAGCAGCATTTGCACAGAAAAATAGAAGCCTGTAAGATTATTCTAGACATAAGCCTACATTAAATCTAATTCAACATTAAGGTTTTATTCTGTGCCAGAAATTCTGGCACTAGTCTGTAGCTTCAAATGGCATGTTCCTACTCTATTTTAAACAGCCAGGCATAAGTATTCAACTGTTTGATAGGCAAAGTAGAATATGCAACTCCAATTAACACTAATGGGAGCTGTATGTTTATTCAGCTACACATGCTGCTAAAAATGTAATTCTTGGCCCATAGCTTTAAAGTAAGAAAAAAAAAAAATCATATTCTGAAATGCAAAGGGAAAAAGGTTCACGTTTCAGATATTTTCAGAGAGTGCAAAAAAAAAAAGAATATTATAGCACAGTTGTTAGAGGCAGTATAAACTGCTACATAAAGGCAAATCAGGCCTGCAATAAAAGATCTGAACACCAAATAATCATTGATGTGTCAAGACTCTTACACAGAGATATAAAACGAATCAAGTCATTTGCATGGATAGAATATAGTGGACATAACTCACAGCTAAATCTTGAAACTTGCAACCAACAATTATTTTGAAAAGTTTCCAACTGCTGTGCATCATCTAAAGCAACACTATCATTCTAAAGAGAGAATCTGAAACCATCTGTGTTTGTTAATATGGCCTTAAGTGTTAAATTTGCTGTTGCTGTCTTGAGCTATGTCAAGACTGTTTAAATAAAAGCTGTGACTTGCTAAATCCTGTCCCTAGCTAATTAAAGCTGCGAGTTTGAAGTATGTTGCTTAACACATTCCCTTTACTCACTGTTCACTGTTGATACACTCACTAAAGAATTGCACAATACAACACACATTCATGGCTGCAAATGCAACAGAAAAAGAAATGAAAATATTAGTTTGAGGGAATTCTTAGAGTTAAGAAAAATCAAATGTATTGCTGTGATTAAAGGGAAGAGGAGCTTCATAAAAATGCAGAAAATCCCTTGGTTTCTAAAGAAGGATATTTTTAAATGGATAACACTCAGGTATAAATCAGACAAATGCAGGTTATCATCTAAGGTAGACTTACTACAATAAATTTGCAGTGTTGGAAGATTGACAAAATAGAACATTTAAAATTAAAATAAAAAATATAAACTCTATTCCAGGAGGAATTAAAATTACTTATTAAGGCACATGGCAGCTTGTTATATATGGCAGATCCTTCATTTTAATTATGAACTGAGATAATCTAAAACCAGCATTGTGGTTGTGTTCTTTCATTTTAGGCAGACACAATGTCACTCGGTTATTTTAGTTATGGGCTGGTTGCATTGAAAACTGCCTTTTTCTACAGTCAGGAAAACATTTTCCTGAAGTCCAAAACATTTAAAAGGAGCTAATAGCTACTACTGCAACAAGTGCAAGACACTATTACTAGAGGTGGTCCAGCATATAAAGCTCTTGCATAAAAAAATTCAAAGCATTGTTTAAGTATGGATCTGGAACCAGGCTTCAACATTCTTGTTCCTCTCTGTCCACCAGGCAGATTTCTTACACAGCTGCAGCAAATTACAGCTGCAAAAGCATTTTCTATCAGTTATTGAAGAATGAGTGTGCATCACAGGAAAGCTCTTTAAGTCCATATTCTGGCTGCTGTCGAAGTATATTTTGACAGTAAACACGTATAAGATGCAGATATATTGTGCACAAGGGGAAGACATATACTGGGTTGCACTCACATGAGCCAGGAACTACTTAATATTACAATTATTCACCTTCCCAAAGGCAACAAATTCTTGGCTCATCCAAAATATCCGGGACAATTAACAGTCACAATCCATATCCCTGAAGCATTTGCTTTTGCAACTAGCAGCTTTTGCAATCAAGCAGTATTCTACTTCTGTGGCAAATATTAGTAATAAAAGTAATACTTCACATCTCAGCAAAATTGCTGTAGTGCAATAACTAAATAATAGTTATAACCAGAAGAAGGCCTGGCTCTCCTTGGATTGCCGGTGTGATCTCTAGCAATGTGCTTAACCCTTTTTTCCCCCTCTTTTTCTCCTCTTTTCTGTGCTGCATTAGTTATTTGTAATTGAGGATAGGTTTGTGTTCTGAAGATAGCCTACACGTGTGAGGACCTAACCACAGGGTCAACTATTAAGCAAGTAACAAATAACGTAATCAAGCAGTAAAAGAAGAACAGTACATTTCAACCCGTGACCATAAAGTCATAGAATCATAGAATAGTTAGGGTTGGAAAGGACCCCAAGATCATCTAGTTCCAGGCCCCCTGCCATAAGGAGGGACACCTCACACTAAACCATGTCACCCAAGGCTTCATCCAGCCTGGCCTTGAACACTGCCAGGGATGGAGCACTCACAACTTCCTTGGACAACCCATTCCAGTGCTTCACCATGCTTACAGTAAAGAACTTCCTCATTATATCCAATCTAAACCTCTCCTGTTTAAGTTTGAACCCATTACCCCTTGTCCTGTCACTACCGTCCCTAATGAAGAGTCCCTCCTCAGCGTCCCTATAGGCCCCCTTCAGATATTGGAAGGCTGCTATGAGGTCTCCACGCAGCCTTCTCTTCTCCAGGCTGAACAGTCCCAACTTTCCCAGCCTGTCTTTGTATGGGAGATGCTCCAGTACCCTGATCATCCTCGTGGCCCTCCTCTGGACTTGTTCCAACAGCTCCATGTCCTTTTATGTTGAGGACACCAGAACTGCACACAATACTCCAGGTGAGGTCTCACGAGAGCAGAGCAGAGGGGCAGGATCACCTCCTTTGACCTGCTGGTCACGCTGCTTTTGATGCAGCCCAGGATACGGTTGGCTTTCTGGGCTGTGAGTGCACACTGCTAGTTTATGTTCGTTTTCTTATCAACCAACACCCCAAAGTCCTTCTCCACAGGGCTGCTCTGAATGTCTTCTCTGCCCAAAGAATCAAAAACAGGCAAAAGAATATTTCTCCATCCTACAGACATCTATCTCAGCTAGCACCCAGGATAAGCCTATAGCAATGGAGATATTCAAGAAAAAAAAAAAAAAAAAGAAAAGAAAACAAAGAAAAAAAAGAAAAAAAAGAGAAAAAATAAAAAAAAAAAAAAAGAGGAAAAGAGGGAAAAAAAAAAAGAAAGAAAAAAGGAAAAGCCTATAGGAATGGAGATATTAAAGAAAAAAAAAAAAAGAAAAGAAAACAAAGAAAAAAAAGAAAAAAAAGAGAAAAAATAAAAAAAAAAAAAAAGAGGAAAAGAGGGAAAAAAAAAAAGAAAGAAAAAAGGAAAAGCCTATAGGAATGGAGATATTAAAGAAAAAAAAAAAAAGAAAAGAAAACAAAGAAAAAAAGAAAAAAAAAAAGAAAAAATAAAAAAGTGGAAGTGAGGGAAAAAAAAAAGGGAAGTGAGAAAGAAGAGACAGGAAAAATAGAAAAAAGGGAAAGGAAGAGTTTGTAGACTTCCAAAAATGCTCATTTCTGTAAGACCTAAATTCACTCGGAATTTAATTGAATTAATTAAGCTTCACAGTTGTGAGATCAAGAGCAAGAATGAACCGTAGTTCAGTCTAGCTATATTCCTGAACTTGCTCTTAGCCTGAAATCCCCATACATCAGTGTGATATGCAGCTTTAACGCAAAACCTGCCCTTATCTGTTTCAATACAGTAACATGTCTATTCTATTCTACAACTTCATTAGCATGAATAAATTCAATCGGTATTTCAGCAAAAAATGAAAGCCAGTTGTGCATCTTATTTATGATGTCTTAAGGAACTTGGTACTACACCAATGACAGCCTCACAGAGCTTTAGTAAGAAGTGTCTGAAGTAATTATTTGTAGACAAACTGGACAATTTTGTATAATTTCTAATAAGACAATTCCTGAAATAGTAAGCCACTTAAGAGTCAAATAACTATTGCGGCAAGTTCTACATGTATGATGTTCCTTAGGCAAACTCAGCAGCAGTGTGCCTGGCTATATATCCACTAACACTAGTGCAATTACATCTTGCAACAGGGTTAAACCAGAGCTCATGCAACCATGGTAAGTTAAACATTACTATAATATTACAGATTATTCTCAAGGGGAAGAACACACCCCTTCACTAAGACATAGATCTTCCATAGTTTATTTGTCATTAACAGAAAGAGCTTTATAGCACTGCATAGAGGTTGCCATAAAATAACATTTTAAAGCCCTCTAAACCATATTTCAGCCATAAATGTCCTATAGACGTAGGAAAGAAAACTACCAAGGTTCAATATTATCATCTTTATTACAGATGACCTCACTATTGTGTTCTCTATAAAGAAAAAATATTAAACCATTAGCATAGTCTGAACCCTATATTAACACAGGCTTACTCCTCACTTCTAGATCTAAATGGCGCTACTTGCGGAGTAATTATTTTTCTACAAAAATATTGTTGACAGCCTCATTAACGGTTATCACACCAGAATAAATGTTACTTCTACTAAAAATGTGACTTCTCTGGCAGAGTGTGCTATACATTAGCACACATCCATCGGCAATTCAGTTTTCAGTGAAGTTTTATAATGAATGATGTATAAAAAATAAGGCTCAAATTAATGAAAATTGAGTCATTTCTCTATGTGTTACAAAGCTTAAAAAGCTGAAAAAGCTATACTGTTTAATCCAGATATTTCTATTCCCCTTATACACTGCTCTCACTACTCCTCTTTGGCAGTGTGGTTCCATAATACAGAGGTACTATTGCAAGCTGTATTATTGCAGCTCATAACGATTCCTATAAAAATTCAAAGACAGTTGAAGAAATAACGTTACTTATTGTTTCATTATTTTTTAAAATAAGATATGTATGTTTGATACTAAAACGTGTTTCTGCTTAAGTTGCAGCTCTGTACATCCTAAATCTAAAAAAACCCAAGTCAGAGTATGGCAATAGCAACAGTTCTCACTTTTGAGATTATTCTACTGCATTATTCTACTGGAACTTCACAGAATTTGACTGACTTACTGAAATGTTCTCAGAAACAACACATGATTTATGAAGATAGTTAGTTTTACTTCAATACAGTAGATTTAAATCATTAAATGGCTTTCTTACATTAGAAATAATTCTGTCTGCAAAAGTCATATTTCAGTACAAAGTAGTGTTGCTCTGAAAATGATTTCCCATCATACAGTTCTTTAGAAGGGACTTTTGCATATTTGCTCTGGAAAGTGTATTTTTTCCCTGTATAAATAATAATGATTGCACCGGATTAGAGGGGAAAAAAAAATCAAACCAAAAAACCCCAACCTGTTTGTCTTCTTGTTGTTGCCTGTTTGGGTTTTTTTTAACTATTTGAAAATACCTTCTCACCCATTTTTCTTTCCTAATTTTGGTTTGTTTTTTTTTGTTTGTTTGTTTGGGTTTTTTTTGTTTGTTTTTTTTTTT
>NDXB01006000.1:57829-81118 GCA_002631895.1 Agapornis roseicollis | reverse complement strand
TCACCTGGAGTCTTGTGTGCAGTTCTGGTGTTCTCAACATAAAAAGGACATGGAGCTGTTGGAGCAAGTGCTGAGGAGGGCCACAAGGATGATCAGGGGACTGGAGCACCTCCTGTACAAAGACAGGCTAAGAAAGTTGGGGCTGTTTAGCCTGGAGAAGAGAAGGCTACGTGGTGACCTCCTAGCAGGCTTCCAGTATGTGAAGGGTCCTATAGGGATGCTGGGAAAGGCTCTTCATTAGGGACTGTAGTGACAGGACAAAGGATAATGGGTTAAAACTTAAACAGGGGAAATTTAGATTGGATATAAGGAAGAAATTCTTTCCAGTTAGGGTGGTGAGGCACATGAATGGGTTGGCCAGGGAAGCTGTGAATGCTCCATCCCTTGTGGTGTTCCAGGCCAGGCTGGACAGAGCCCTGGTTGACATGTTTTAGTGTGAGGTGTCCCTGCCCATGGCAGGGGGGGTTGGAACTTGATGATCTTCAGGTCCTTTCCAACCCTATTCTATGATTCTATAAGACAAAAAAAATTATCAACTTCAAAAGCAGTAGGTTTGGTGTCTTGGAAGTGATTCGTTCTTTACATAATTTCATTAGATTAGCATCCATATTTCCTACAAAATAGAATCACAGAATCATACNTTCTATAAGACAAAAAAAATTATCAACTTCAAAAGCAGTAGGTTTGGTGTCTTGGAAGTGATTCGTTCTTTACATAATTTCATTAGATTAGCATCCATATTTCCTACAAAATAGAATCACAGAATCATACAATAGTTAGGGTTGGAAAGGACCTTAAGATCATCCACTTCCAACCTCCCTGCCATAAGCAGGGACACCTCACACTAAACCATGCCACCCAAGGCTTCATCCAATCTGGCCTTAAACACTGCCAGCGATGGAGCACTCACAACCTCCCTGGCCAACCCATTCCAGTGCCTTACCACCCTAACATTAAAGAATTTCTTCCTTATATCCAATCTAAACCTCCCCTGTTTAAGTTTTAACCCGTTACCCCTTGTCCTGTCACTACAGTCCCTAATGAGGAGTCCCTCCTCAGCATCCCTATAGGCCCCATTCAGACACTGGAAGCCTGCTATGAGGTCTCCATGCAGCCTTCTCTTCTCTACGCTAAACAGTCCCAACTTTCCCAGCCTGTCTTCGTATGGGAAATGCTCCAGTCTCCTGACCATCCTCGTGGCCCTCCTCTGGACTTGTTCCAACAGTCCATTCACAGGCAGAGCCTGAAAGGGTCCTCTTTCCTTACTGGAATAAAAGAGAAAACAACACTTGGCATCTCTCAGTGTCTTCCAAAGTTTTACCTGGTTAATTACGTTGCTTACCTATGTCTTTTTACTGTCCACATTTTAAAATGTGGTTTTTTTTAAATATATTTCAAACTAATTATCCATTTTAATAACTTTTCTTTCCTTTGCATAACATGATGCCTTTTGCTAAACATCAGTTGCACTTAGTTTATATCCAGGAGCTTTGCTTGATTGACATGTATTAATACGCATATTTCTTTTTTTTTGTTACCCTCCCCAACCAAGTGACTGTTCTCTAAACCAGCATTTGAGTGGTCACTCTCATAGATCTCAAACTTTTTCAAAATGAGTGTTCTCAATATTCATGTAACCTTGAGCAAGGCTTGAAAATGGCTTCGACAAACTTGACATGACATTTAAAGTTTTTTGGTTATTCGCTGAAAGATGTTCCATCATCCCAATAGTAATGACTTTGGAGCACAGGCAGTCACTCATGACAGTGTGTTTTATGTGAGTGCTGAAAATTCCTACTGAAAACAGCTTGTACATTAAAAGGCAGCTGCTGAAGATATTTACTGCACTGTCATTCCCTGACCAGGGGCTCTCGGTGATGGATGAGGATTTTACACACTTTCTTGGACAATCTCAGCAAATTTTGGAAGTACGATCACCTTTTTTCAAGTGGAGGAAAATAAATACCTTCTTTCTATCATCTTCTAAATCAGACAAACAATTCTTAATTAAAATTTGATAAAAGCCAAATTTTGCACTTGGCTGAAAAATTTAATTTCTATTTTACACTATGGAAAATAATTTGACCCTGAAGATACGGCAGCACACATTTCAGTTCTCCTGCATCCCAGGAGGCCAAGGATTGTTTATGAACACACCTTTCTAATTGCAGGTAATAAACCCAGCATATATAATTAAAAATCCCTGGTATGCAGACTCTTGAATAGCCCATTCTACTTAAACGTTTATATTTATTGATGCTGAACACATATTTGTACGTTGATAAAAGCATGGTACCTGTATCAATATACAAAATACTAGTTGCATCATAGCCCTTTTTGTTTATATTCAATCTAGGGGCAGCAGGGAAAACATCAGGTGTACTCTTAAACAGCCTGTACTGCTCCACAAACTTATTCAAAACACACATACACTGGTGATTTGGTACCCTGTCCCATTCCACCGTCATGACTTTGGATTGTTACCACACCTCCTCAAATCTTACGCTATAGTGGTAAAAGCAAAGGAAGAATTTCATTTTCAACCTATAATTGTTGAGGTGGGTGCTTTAAAGAAGCACTTTATATAAGTTTATATAAGTTTATATGACTTTGCATATAAACTTAAAACTGCAAGGGTGCAAGATGCTGCAGGTTAGCATGTAACTTTGATCACAGCAATAGAAAAGCTGCACTTAGTTCAGCGTGATAAAGGCTATAAAGCATATAGTTATTTACTTTCAAGAAAAGCCCCAAGTTGAGATTAACTGACAAAGTAAGCACAAGATAAACAGCCAATAATATGTTCCTATTAGAAATTAAAACCTTTTGAACCATCAGAGCAATGAAGGTTTGGAATGCACATATATAGAAGTGAGAACAAAAAATCCTAATCAGTTATAAGTAGGAATTTGATCTATTTCTGAAGACAATATTTGATATGGCTTCCTACCACAGCAAGGAGATGGCTTATTGACATTGGCCACCATTTTAATTCTACATTTCTAGAACAAAGGTTCCCAAAGACAATCCAAAAACCATATAAATATCAACAGACTTTTCCTAAACTACTTCAAACCATTACAGCATGGACATACACAAATTTGGTTTGTGCTTTTGGCAGGAAGCTATATTTGAAACAAATTGTGGAGTAAAAGAAATATATTTACACACACACCTTGGTTCAAATACACTTTTAAAGAATTGCACATATTAAAGTTTAGAAGGTCTAAGGGAAAAGGGAAGGTTAAAAGGAAACTACTCATGGAAAGGCATTTCTACATGAAGTCTGGTTAAGAAGAAAGCTTACATTTCTGGAGATGCACTATTTGTCCACCTACTGTAGCAACGTGTACCTTTCGGCAGTAGCAAGACAAAAAGAAGCCAGACATTAAAAATTAGTGGAAAAGGACAGAACTTAATAACTTGACATATAAATTGGAAGTAGTTGAGACAAGTTCCTAATGTTTGGTCATTTGCAGCAATGAAAACCTGCCATTGACATGTACCATAGCAATCACTAGGCAGATAAAAAAGAAAGCAAAATCTTTGAATTCATGTTCAGGTTTTCTAAATGCTGGAGTGAGAAGACATTTGCTCATAATAGCTTTAACTTAAATAGTTTTGACTGTGATACTGAATTCATCCAGGCACAGGTTACGCAGAGATCACATTGTATACTCTAAAGTCTCCATATCTAGATTCTGTGACATTTGAATCTTTTTATTTCCCTTGTTCAATATCTAACACTTGTCCGCCCTTCAGATGTATTAAGATTTATTTTTTTCAGATATGACTTCCCTGAATGATGCTGTTAATCAAAATCATATTCACATAACCTAGAGCCAAATAGCTGCTATCAGCTAGATACAAGTCTTGAAATTACTTTGATTAACAGCAATACTCAGGAAATTCAGTTGAGAGAAAATTGTGCTTAATAGGTTTCCATAGTTTAAATGGTGTCCTAGCATAGAATAACTCATAACGATATGCTTATATTCTATTAAAGGCTACACACTTTATATTCAGAAAAAGGAGATTGTGCACTAGCATGTGAACAAAGAAAAATCAGTCGTATAAGACCTGCCTGCTGTGAGCTCAGGGAAGCAAAATATGATCAGTTGGAGATTTTTAAAACCTGCAAAACACTGTTATATACTACCTTTAACAGAGAACAGAACTGACTGCAAGAGGCTCACTTGAGATATGGACTTTTTAAAAACAACAAATAAATATTTAAAATAAAAAGGACTTTGAAAAGCTTTATTTCATTGCACAGTTTCTCAATAAAAGTCTAGATACTGAGGACATATTTAGTTTTTATGTAAATACTTGTACACTGATTGAAAAAAAATCCTTGCAAATACAATAGAGAGAACCACATTATATGCATTATATGCTTGTATTACATTCATACATCTCCATGTGGATCATGACAAAGCCATAACATAAGAAATAACAATTGTAGTTACAACCTCATTAAACCTTTTACCAAGTTAACAGAGAAAAAATGCTCAAACTCCCAGTGGAATACTCCTTATCTTTCTGGCTTGCGCTCCACATGCTACACCATATTCCTGACTTTTTGCCTCTGTTTCACTGTCCCTGGTGCGTTGAACTGAAAGTCAGGGAAAAGCTACACCACAACACTGCTTCTACGCTCATGTGTTTTCCAAGTAGGGGAACACATTTTCCTCATCAGGGGAAAAGAGCATGTGTTTTTGACAGCAGGATTTTTTTTTGTTTTGTTTTGAAAGTACTTTTGTTTCACACTATCCAAATCAGTAATTGTATGGACACGTGTCCATACAATTACTGATTTGTATACAATTACTGATATATATATAAGTAATAAATTAATCTTCCCCAAGTCAAAACTGTTTTGCCTATGACAGTAATTGGCAAGTGATTTCCCTGTATTTACCTTGACTCATGAGCTTTCCTGCTCCTGTTCTTCCTATTCTGCTCCCAGTCCAATCCCACCAAAAGAGGGACTGAATGAGAACTGAGTGGGAGTTGGTCTGCTGCCTAAGACCCAACCCACCACAACAGCTTAAAGATAAGACGATTCCACCTGTCTTTTAGCATTCCTTAAATTTTCCAATTTAAAACCCCCACAAATTCTGAAAATTGTGATTTTGGATTTCCAGATTCCAGACTCTTGGCTTTTTACTATCAGAAGCACTAACAAGAATTAATTCTTGGTTTTCTCTCAAGTATGAAGCAAGGGTCTTGTTTTCTGCACTGATCCCCTCCCCTCCATTCTTCTTACTCCAAAGATACTGGACAGTTGCAAGCCCTGATTTTTTTCCAAGCATCCGTGTTTCTCAATGTCATTTATACAGCCCAAAGTTGGTCTTTTGAAATCCATTCCCAGATCTTGGCATTGGTGTTAGACTATAACAAGATCTTTCTTAAAAGTCTGCCTTACCAACCAGAAGCAGAATTTAGACATAAGAAAGATTGCTATAGCTAGAGGATCCATGTCTATTATATAATACCATTAATAAAAAATGGGATAAGTCCTTGCTGGATACTATAATAGGAAATACTTTAAATACTTTCTATTGTCACTTTTTATTGGTTTCATATTTTTTCAACAATTTCTGGGACAGACAAGGGTTGAAGGATATCCCTGAAATGCTAAAGGAGTGCTGTGTATTGTTATGACTTTAGTTATACCCTGCAGCACCAACCCTAACATGGAGGAACGGTACATGTACTTGAATGATCCTTGCTTGAAAAGTCATTTTCTACATCTTAGCATGTCATGCTAAATGTTTACAACTTGACTAATCTAAAGCAGACAATAATGAAGCATGGAAAAGTGTTACTGATTTTCAGGACATTTAGAAAATATTTTTTATGCACATTTCATTGAAAAGTTGCTGCTGTTCTTGAGTATTACGTGAAAAGACGTGAAACACAAGGAATAAACACTAACCAGTAAGTCCAATGTAGATGACACAAAATTTTCACATACAGTGAATATAGGTTTTCTTGTTTATTTCAAAGGCAAGAGTAGAGTATGTCAGCACTAAAGTGAGGCTAGCACAGAGGATCTATAGAAACTAAGTTTCAAAGAAAATCAATTAAGAACCGTGAGCAAATCAGTCTGTGACAAGAGGAACTATGCTGGACCAGCTCCCCTTTAATCTGCCCTAAAGTAAAGCCTTTAAAAACTCTTTTAATCCCTTCCCCTCCTGCATCTTCTCAAAGACTACTTTAAGTTCCTGTTGATCAGCCCATTCAATCTTTTTCCTATCTTTTCCAAATGTACTTTGCATTTGCATTGAGTTGGGACCAATTTCTCTGTTTAATATATCCTCACCTCTAATATGGTAATGACTTTTGTTACAAGAAATGCAACTTTAAATTACTGGGATTTAAATTAAAGTCTTGAGTGCCTGTCAAGATAAAAAGAGAACAGAAGCAATGACAGAAACCACCCAAGGTTTTTATGTAAGTGAGAGAAAAAACTTCTGAAGGTGTCTGACATTTAATTCAGGTTTAGGAGTTTGTTATCCTCCCTATTTCAGTCTTATTACAGTGGATCTTCCATGTCTTCTCATGCATCTTTTCCAAAATGAAAGCACATTGGGGACTTTCTAGGAAACTGCAAAATGGGAACTTCCAAAATGCAAACCTGTTTTGTGGTCATTACTGATTTTTATTTATTTTTTCATTTGAATTATTCTCGTAAAATGTGGAATTGATGTGCAAGTGTCAATTTCAAAATGGGTAAATATTCTGGCATAACTTTATTATTAATAAATAATAAAATGATATTATTTATGTTGGGATGAAAGGGGTAAAAAGATAAATACTGATCTACATGGTTCCCCAGTGGCAGTGGATCTTCAGGAAGTGGCCAGAAATATTATGCAGCCCAGGTGTTCATGGGATTTCTCCCAGAGTACAAATAGGATAAACATCAGCTTTTTCTCTTCTTTAAGTCAAGAAATGATCAATAAATTACAAGAAACTGGGAGTCAACAGATTTAGGCACACTGAAATTCCTGAAATGGGGTTTATGACTTTTTACTTTGTTCACAAGTGTATCGTAGCTTGCCATTCCAAATCCTCTTTGGAGTTAAAAGAGAGTGAAAAATGATGACTGCATAAGTTAGTGATCTGTGACAAGATACATAGAGGTCCATAGTCTAAAGCTGACAATAATTTATGTAGATCCCATACACTAAACTGCCACTGATGCCTTTGAGCAGTAGAGAAGTTTAGTCTCTAAACCTGTCTTCATAGCATATACCTATAGGTGAATAATGCTTTCAAGGTAAACTTTGATAAAGAATTTCAGGGATATGCATAAAGACTGCTGCCTTCAAAGGTAAGCTACTGGCAGCTGCAGTGGATAATGATAAGTAGTATGCTGATGAAGATAACAAAAATGGAAAGGAAACACATAACTTGTGTCTTTCTTTATCATTTGTTGCTGGAAAAATCCCACAGTAGGAAGCCTCCTACCTCTGGAAAATAAAAATCCCAACAAGTCCAATCAACAAAACAAGCCTTAAAGACTGATATTTATGAGATTCCACTCACTGCAGTTCTGAATAACACGGTTGTTTCTGTTTTGTATTTACTATTTAGCATGATCAGTTTAAAATCCATCTATAACTATTTCTTGTAATTGCTTTAAGAGTTTAACACCAAATTATTTCTTATCCAGTATTATTGATACAAGCTATCTGCTAGCTATTCTAATAACTGCTACAAACCTATACAATTTGTATTTCCTATTTTTAGCCCAAACTTCCTTTCTCAGGTTTATATAAGCAAGAATATTAGTAGGTTGCATTGCCTGAAGGTATGGCACGAATATTTTGCAATAACAGATCAAACCAATTGCTTTTTCCTCATCACCTGTTGTAATTCTCTCCTTAAAATGTTTTTTGGGAGAGAGATCCATCTACAGAATCCTGCAAACATTTCTGGGAGCAGCATAAAGATGAAAGGCTAGAGCTGAAAGCAAATTAGGTGGGGCTTAGTTTCAGCATTTGAGTAGAAACATGATTTTCTTGTATTCCTGTAACAGGTACCCAATCAAAGTCCTGGGGCAGTTTTTACCCATACAGGTCACAGTCACAGTGGGCCATTGCTCACTATTATCCAGAAGATTGCATGAACAGAACATTGCTCTCAGTTCCTCTCATTTTAAAACTTTTTAAAGTAAGTCTCTGAAGGGGAGAGGGACAACAGAGAGCGCTGTGTGCTGTTAATGATATGTCAGGTGAAAGTCTAGAGATTTACTGACCTGGAAAAGGATTTATGAGAACTTCAAATCCTAAGTAGATTGAGAAAAGATTTACACAACATTGATGTCAGCTTAAAGATATCTGTGCATGTTTGTAGCATGGGTGCTTCTCAACAGCATAGAGGCAGACCTGATTGTGAAGTTTAACCCATGTAAACTAACATCCTACATCACCTTCATGAATACACTGGAGATAGGATGAAACTAGATCATCTTAGTTCATGAAACTTTCATTGTTTAAATATTATTATTATTGTTCTTTCTTTTCTCTGACAAAACTCTACAGAAAACACTTAAAAGCATGCTGTCAAGGAGACTGAAACTGTGCAGCAGGAAATAGTACATTTTCAAGAAGATCTTCACACAAAACTAAATATTGGGGAATAAAGGCAGAGGAAAAGTGATTCATCTTCCCCTTGCTCTGCAAGATTGCATATGCACTCCTTTGACAATTTTTTTCTCTCTCTCTTTATATGAAGCTCTCATTAATGTTTTCACTTAATTATTTCCTCTCTTTGAGATGGACTCTAATTGGGCCTTGCTCATGTGTGAAGAGGTAGGATACAAAAAGAAATGTGTCTACTCCACACATGATCCAGCTGTGCATGCATTTGACACCAACAACTGTACTTTGCAAGTGTGACAAATTGCTTTGGTAAGGGATCAAAATTCCAACACAGTCTAAAAGAGGAATTAGTTTTTAAAGATGGCTTTTACTGACTCTTCCAAACATCACTGAATTATCGTATGAGGCAAATCCGAGACACATTGTCATGGGTAATTAATCCAGTCATTGTGAATTCAAAATGCTGGTTTTAACATCATCATATGAAAAATGCGTACCATTAATGAACGTATTTACTACTCTATATTGTAAATTAGACTCTAGCAGCCACTTTAGTATGTAAAAAAACCCACCAGAAGCCAATGGTAGCATTTCCAGTTTCCTCTTTTCCTGATCAACTGCATGCATTTACTGTTTAGCAAACACCAGCTAACAGAATTAAATCTTCCCATCAGAGGATTTTTTTTTTTTAATTTCAAGAAATCTAAGACCCAACACAACTTTGTGCTTACAGAAGAAACCTCTCCCTCACCTACAAAGGAACTTAGAGAGAAAATTTTGCATAGAATATGAAAAGACAAACTGAAAAAACAAATCCTTTACAATCACTGAGAAATCAAGGCAGAAGGCAGCAAGATCTCCCAAGCCACTGAAACAAAGGATTTTTACATTTAGTCTTGGTTTTCCTTTGTCTGTTATGACTTACAAAGCAGCCCTGCAAATATGTTTAGTTCAAAAGGTGATATTAAAAACAAACGGTTAGAGATCATCATGGTATATTAATTATGCAAAAGAAGCCAAACTGAATTTAATCAGAAACAGCAGACTCCAAACAGGAAAAATCTTCTCCTTTTTATGACAGAGACGGTTAAGAAAACATTTATGGTAATGCCAGAGCATCTGCTGATTACAGTCAAAGCTGCAGGATGCCAACATTAAATCACTGAACCATCTTGACAGCTTCTGGGTACTCGAGTTTCATTCTAATAATAATTTGCTGTGAAATGTATCCAAATCTGAATATTAGCCAGAAAATGTTTACAAAGAATATAGGTAAGGGCAAATAAATCAGATACAAAATTGATTTGTGTCTGAAAAAAAACCCAACCTAAAATAGATGTTCATCACTCAGGCATTTCAGAGCTGCATGTAAACTGGTAAATCTCTAAAAACAATTAAGCACTTTAAGAACAGAATACAATTTTACCTATTGATGGTGACCTATCACTTTTCTTCTTGCTTAGAACTGTTACATGCTTGTTTGTTTAATATAAATACAGATTAGCCATTTGAAGAAGGCCTGCACCATTTAAAATCGATTTTGAATTCCAGACACCTGAGGATTCTACACAGAACAATATACTTCATTGTAAAGCTTTAATTGATGCGCCTATGTGCTGCAGAGGGTGATTACTTGAATAATAAGTATAAGAGTCGTGTGATCTGGTTGCTAAGCAAATGTGAGTAAGAGAAAAAGCCCAAGAAAGGACATAACAATGAATCAAGGTTTGATGACAGGGTAATTATTCTATGAACTGTCATGTTGAAGGACTCACAAAACATTGACCTGCACATGATCACACATCAGAAGATTGTCTTAAGGGTAATTAAAATACTAATACAGAAGTTCAGTCAGTCACAAAGAGAAAAATGTAAGTTTAACTTATTTCTCTGTAACATGCATGGTCAAATGTATTCTCATGTTAAATACAAATGCTTGAACAGTACAAGAATTCAGAGGACAACAGATTATGGCAATGACCACTGAAGTTTATAAGAATTAGCACTAATACTTTTCTTTCTTCAGGTACTTTGGGCATTCAACTAAATATTATTTGTACTACATTAAAGCGTAAAACCTGTGAACCAACTTTTTAAAGGATGTAGGAAAAAAATGTAATCTTTTCAAAATTGCGTGCAAGGTTACTACTTTGCAGCTATACTGATTATAGATGTCTACTCAGTGTAGACCAAAAAATACCCCATAAAGCAACCTACCAGCAGAACCAAGTTAGCCTGTGATGAAAAACACTTGGGTGCTCAAACAAAAAATATCAGAAATATCCTCATTTCCCCGCCCTGCCCCCAATTATTGTTTACGGAACTGAAGATACTGGAAGCTGAAGTGGTTGTATATATTTAACTCTTGTTATTTAAGGGTATGCATCTTAAACTAACATTTGATTGCATTTATACAGGTGCATTTCCCTTTAAATTACCAAAAATGAATACTCTAAAATATTCTCAGTTAAATTTCAAACCAGGAAACACAAACTACAAATATGAAATATATATAACTTGTTGACTATGGATACTGTGGATACTATTCAAAAATTAAAGACCCCTGAGAACAACTCAAAAGATTTTTAGGAACACTTGTACATAAATTCATACAGACTAGGATGTCCACAGGTCACTCTCATTTCATGCATATGCACAATCATTGCACAGTTCTCAAACAGTAAATTCTTTTTGTCCCAGAATATTTTAAAGATGCTAAAAACAGCCAGGACAGATGGATAGTTGGCTGACAGCCAGGGTCAACCCACCACAACAGTATTTCTTTTTTAACATATAACATTGCAACCTTGAACATATTTTGAAAGGGTTACATTAGAAACACAATCCATATAATAATTATCGTAATGGCACTTCCTTTTAGAATGAGTATGTTCTGTAAACACATTGCTAGCTCATCAATTAAGTTATTCACTCATACTAAATATGCTAGTTATATTCTCAAATCTTTTCTAGCATCTTCATTAGTGCTCATTTCAAAAGACTAATGCCATACCCAAATAGCTTTGAATGCAAAGAAGGAAAACAAATGCTAAAGAAAAATATCCCAATATTCAGCAGCTTGCTGTGGTCTAAGTAAAACTTATTAAAATGCAAATTTCAAGCACATCAGTAGTAATTTCAAAGTAGCATCCTATAGTAAAAACATAATTTTCAGTTTTGTATAATAAAATAACACAAATCCAGATACTCCACGTTAGCCAGCAGTATTAAGAATAACAATTCAGCAGACTCCAAAGACATTTGTGAAAATTTTGAAGCAAAAATACTAGGACAGATATTTATATATTTTTACTCCTTAATGGAGGAAAACTATGGGGAGGGGAGTGGGTAAGGCAGAATATCCTCTACTTGTAGGGATTCAACTACTTCAATTGAGAATTTATCTGACAACTTCTCTTAAAAATGTTTGCTTTCTCTAAGATTACTAACCACATACTTTTTTCCATAAATCAAGCTTAAAATCGGGTACAGTTTCAATAAGCTGAAGTACATGTATAAACTTAACTCTTTTATTATCTAAGAGTATGCATCTTAAACTAAAGTTTGATTGCATTTGTAGAGGTGCACTTCCCTTTAAATTAATAAACTTCTTTTCTTTTTTGTCTTAATGCTTACTTTAAAATACTCTCAGTTAAATTTCAAAACAGAAAACACAAACTACAACGATGTAATACATATAATTTGTTGACAATGAATAGATACATATAACAAACACAGAAAGAAAACTAGCTCTTTTCTTTAGTGTTGTATGAAATTGGGCATGCTTACTTTTGTGTGTCCTTGTGCCTGACCAAAGGCCATGAGATTTACTGGATGAAATGAATTTGTGCTGGTTGCCTTAAGCTCCCTTCACAGTAAATGAGAAGTAACAAGCACTTCTAAATTGTGCTTCATTTCACCCTAATGTAGACACTTTAAACAGGTAAAGAGAGTTTACAGGTATTTAACCCGGATGTGAATTTGTGCACTCCAGGCATCTAAACTTCTGTGTCTGGAAGCTTCTCACTTTTCACTGCAGCAAAGTCTGCATAAACGGTGGGCTTCCTAATCTGAACAGTGACAGCAGACTGTAGAGATCATACATTCTCTATGAGGGAGGAAAGGGTGGAGATCTTGCAAATTAAAGGCCTGATAGAACATTATGGGTATGTATCACCATGTTCACTAAACTTTTTCTTAAATAGACATAGATCTTATAGTTATTCAGGCTCCTATCTATCTCTTGCAGATTTGGGATACCCATACTTTTGTGCAGCTTTGCAAGATTCTGACAAGCTTGAAACATTCTAGATTTAAAATCAGCCTATATCGTAAATGATTCCAACTTCTGTACTGGTATGTGCAACCCCACCCTTCACATGAAAATCATCACTGCTACAAACTGAAGTTGGCATAGTCCTGGCTACGCAAAACTTAGAAATCCAGTAGTGTACGTTCAAACTTAAGAATCTCACATCCACAGAGGACTAAGTGTTTAAGTTTAGCCTTTAGGGATGAAGATATAAATGTGACGCTTTGTATGGCGAGGCAACTTTGATTTTTAGATATTACTCAGTCTTCTGTGTTTGAATTTTTGCTAAGACAGCTAACTTTGTAGATGGAAAAAATAAAGCCAAGGTGATTTGAATCCCATGAAAGTATCTTATGAACTCCCTCTTAAAAAGAAAACATCCCATAACAGTGCTTATAAAGAGTATGTGGCAAGATTATAAAAAAGTATAAAAATAGTATGCAGTGCTAAAAACTCTTAACAGCACCTGTTATTCAACACTACTTTAATTCATATAGTCTCATTGTCATTCAAAAGAAGCAGTAAAAATAATATTTTCATTGGATCTTATCATCATACTTTATGCATATATTAAAATCATTTGCCTCTTGCTTATAAACATACTAAATATGATGTTAATTTGAAATATTCCATCAAAAAATAAAGCTAAAGAATATGTAAAGAAAAACATTAACATTTCAACATAGGAAAGACAATAATATTAAAAAAATTTTGTATGAAACAAACACAAGCATTTACTTAGGACTCAACCTTTTGAAAAGATTGCTTTGATAAGTCTTTTTATTATGTTTAGTAGACTTGAACGCTGTATTTCATCTTTCATTCAGAAACAAATCCAAATGACCTATGCCCATCAGAATTAACATAGAAATGATGTTTCCCACATAAGATTAGGCACACCTTTTATTCTTTCATGCATATAAGAATGACTGATACATAGAGATCCAGCTGAAATGTATTCCAAATTTAGGAGACACCTTTTTGTGTAACACAAAGTGTGGGATGTTGCCTACAGATCCTATGCATGCATTAGCACTATATTTCATTGAAATAATTTTTTTCTAGAGTATAGTAGCTACAATACAGAATCATTGATGCACTGATGCGCAGGGGGACCCTATTGCTCTTTACAGCTACCTGAAATGGAGTAAGGATGTGGTGGTCTCTTCTCCCAAGTAACAAGTGATAGGACAAGAGGTAACTGCCTCAAATTGCACCAGATGAGGTTTAGATTGGATATTAGGAAAAATTTCTTCACTGAGAGAGTTGTCAGGCATTGGAAGAGGCTGCCCAGGGAAATGGTAAAATCACCATCCCTGGAAGTGTGCAAAAATCATGTAGATTAGGCTCTTAGTGACTTAGTGGTGGACTTGGCAGTAATGGTTGGACTTGATCTTAAAGGACTTTTCCAGCCTAATTGATTCTATTAATCTTTGATTATGCCTGACTCTGCAGGACAATAATGGCAAAGAGATTGCACTGTCAAGGGACTAGTCAAGGAAAAAAGGTAATCTTCAGAGCACAATTAAAAGCACGTAATTTAGACATGTACTACTTTATTTTGATTCAAGAGAGAGCATAGCTTAGATTAGTTTTAAACAGATAGCAAATCAGATCCCATGACATGACATGACCAACATCAGACCGTCCACTTTATTTACCTGCCTTACATGTGCCTAAACATGCTGGAGAACTGCCAGCTGTGAATGGCAACTTCTGACTGATACTCTAAAAAAAAGGGTTTTCAAACAGAAGTCATGTAAATCATATAGAGAAATGGGCTCATATAGCTAAATGGCATATGCAACAGACGGACACTGTTGACAGAATTGTTGTGGATGATGGCTGTCTGGCTGTAGAGAATGCAATGACATGACTGAAAGGTTGGACCAGATGATCCTCAGGGTCCCTTCCAAACTGGTCTTCTATGATTCCATTACTGCCTCTGGAAAGACTGGTAAATCTTGGACTCCTCACCTGCCATTGGAAGAAATTTCTGCTACTCAGAAAGCAATTCCTGACTACTCTAAAAGTGAAGATCATTAGTAGGAGATCGTACTTTTTGTGTTAGTTCCCTAAGAACAGACTAGTTTCAACTTTAATTCTAAATCAGTCATGAGAAGATAGCTTGCCTTCTAATCCTGGGAGTTTCACCAGTTTTAGTTTCAACCGTTTGTATTTGCAGTTTTTCACTTTGTTTTCAATGGTGTTTAAGACTTTAAAAAGACAGTTTTGTAAAATATCTAATGGTAATAAAATTATTGTGAGATACAGTTAATTCTGTATTTATATAAAACACTGACTATATATGAATCTGCATAAATAAGGCATCTTAGAAAGAATTAAACACTTAAGAGACCATTTCGGAAAATCATTTTCAGCTATTTTCAGCTCCACCTGATCGTATAGAGGGAAAGGAAGTAAAGGGAAGGGCCAGATACCCAAATTTATGGATGTAGAGAGCTTAGAACTGCATTTAAATTCTGTGCAGACTTATTTGACTTGAAGACATGAAATCCACTAAATAGGAGCATTGAACAATAGGAAGTTGCAATACAGTAGGATGCTGGATCCAATTCAAGAAAGCACTCCATCACCTGCATTTTTTAGGTGGTTTTTTTTCCTAAAAACAGTACAGAAAGTTTAGAAATCAGGAAATGAGATGATGATGAAAAAAAATCACTGATATTGCAAATTTTTTGACTGATGCTTCATACTGTTTCTCCTTACATCCATTAACTGTCCTTTATTATTACCAAAGCATGAGATTTTTTTTTAATTAGGTTGAAGTAATATACATCTACACATAGCATCAGTTAAGTATTTTACTAGTTACATCTTCTCACCATATTTCTTAAAACATGAATATAATATTAAAAAATAGCTATTACAGGGTGGATTGAACATTTAGTAATGTGAAATCACCATTCATGGAACTACTATTGTTTCAATGTAAATATGTGGAGGTTAGAAGCTACAACTATACATGGGCTATCAAAGAAAATATATGAATTACATGAAGAAAACCATTAGGTTTCTCAGACAAAATTTAAAGTCCTTTTTAGTAAGGTTTTCACATAAAATGTTTGAGCCATTGCCATAATATTTCACAAAATAACAATGAAATGCAACAGCTGACTGAAAATAAATATTGTTATATTTCACCCTCACTATTTGAAGAAGATATTTTTATCTTTGTAACTACTTTACTAACAGGTTTTACTCCCTTGAACACTATGTTTGTCTCCATTGGAAAATGTGGTCTACGAACGTTTAATATTTTGTGTTTTACCATTCTGAACTCAAATATACAGTGTTGTCCCATTTACTACAGATAAGCACCTGGTTTAGAGTAGGACATATACTATTGCAAATAAGACTGTGGTAGCTGTATCACAATTCATAGGGTAGCCAGTTTTCTAACAAATACAATTAAGTAGTAGGAGAGGAAGCATCCTTATTTAAGACTATAAGGAATAGAGAATAGACAGAAGCAATTAAAAAGATATGCACTAGTACACCTTTTAGAAACAGGCATTGGGAAACATCTACTGTCCAGTGCTAGCTAAAGACATAAGAAAACTTCTTGGGAAAAATAATCCTCCAGAGAAGTAAAAAGCAAAACACACCCTACTCTGGGATGATACTGATACTGTATATGAAGAATCGTCAATTCTTTGAAGATCAACTTTCATCAGTGCCCATAAATCAGTTTATTGTAATTATCACTGTGCTACCACATGACTTACTGTTTGGGGAAAAAAAAAAAAAACAATCAAACCAGCATTTTCTCATTCTCATGGCATTTACTGCTTTTAAGCAGCAGTAATTTTTTAAAGTAAATGTAACCATGCATAACTGCTTGCTTTCTTTCCTCTCAAAACAACAGTAATGTTGTTTAAATAATTGCTCATTTAAAAGTATTTGGTTTATTTTTATATATAGCTTTCAGTTAATTTCAGTTAAAAGAAATACCAGACACTTCATAGTGCCATCATGTTTGAAAAATCATGGCAATCAGGTAAAGTTCCCGAAGACTGGAAAAGGGGAAATATAACCCCCATTTTCAAGAAGGGGAAAATGGATGACGCGGGGAATTACAGACCAGTCAGTCTCACGTCTGTGCCTGGCAAAGTCTTGGAGCAGATTCTCCTGCAAGGCATGCTAAGGCACATGAAAAACAACAAGGTGCTTGGTGGCAGCCAGCATGGCTTCACTAATGGGAAATCCTGCCTGATCAATTTGGTGGCCTTCTACAATGGGGCTACAGAACTGATGGACAGGGGTAGAGCAGTTGATGTCATCTACCTGGACTTGTGCAAAGCGTTCGACACTGGCCCACGTGACATCCTTGTCTCTAAATTGGAGAGACAGCAATTTGATAGGTGGAGCACTTGGTGGATAAAGAACTGGTTGCATGGCTGCATGCAAAGAGTTGTGGTCAATGGCTCAATGTCCAGCTGGAGGCCAGTGATGAGTGGNTCTCTAAATTGGAGAGACAGCAATTTGATAGGTGGAGCACTTGGTGGATAAAGAACTGGTTGCATGGCTGCATGCAAAGAGTTGTGGTCAATGGCTCAATGTCCAGCTGGAGGCCAGTGGTAAGTGGTGTCCTTGAGGGATTGGTGTTGGGACCGGTCTTGTTCAACATCTTTGTTGCTGCCATGGACAGTGGGATTGAGTGCGCCCTCTGCAAGTTTGCTGATGACACCAAGCTGTGTGGTTCAGTGGATACGCTGGAGGGAAGGAATGCCATTCAGAGGGACCTTGACATGCTTGTGAGGTGGGCTGATGCCAACCTCATGAAGTTTAATCATGCCAAGTGCAAGGCCCTACACCTGGGTCAGAGCAATCCCGGAACAACTACAGGTTGGGCAAAGAGGAGATTGAAAGCAACCCAGAGGAGAAGGACTTGGGGGTGGTGGTTGATGAGAAAACGAACATGAGCTGGCTTCAGTGTGCACTTGCAGCCCATAAAGCCAACCGTATTCTGGGCTGCATCAAAAGGAGTGTGACCAGCAGGTTGAAGGAGGTGATCCTGCCCCTCTACTCTGCTCTCCTGAGACCTCACCTGGAGCCTTGTGTGCAGTTCTGGTGTCCTCAACATAAAAAGGACATGGAGCTGTTGGAACAAGTCCAGAGGAGGGCCACAAAGTTGATCAGGGGACTGGAGCATCTCCTGTACGAAGACAGGCTAAGAAAGTTGGGGCTGTTTAGCCTGGGAAAGAGAAGGCTGCATGGAGACCTCATAACAGCCTTCCAGTATCTGAAGGGGGCCTATAGGGATGCTGGGGAGGGGCTTTTCACTAGGGATTGTAGTGATAGGACAAGGGGTAATGGGTTAAAACTTAAAGGAAGTTTAGATTGAATATAAGGAAGAAGTTCTTTTCTGTGAGGGTGGTGAGGCAGTGGAATGGGTTGCCCAGGAGGTTGTGAATGCTCCATCCCTGGCAGTGTTTAAGGCAGGCTGGACGAAGCCTTGCATGGTACTGTTTTGTTTGAGGTGTCCCTGCTTATGGCATGGGGATTGGAACTAGATGATCTTAAGGTCCTTTCCAACCCTAACTATTCTATGATTCTATAGTAAGGAATTGAGGGCTGTTTAAAAACCTGTCGCTTAATGCAGTTACTGTTTCACAATGGGAAGAATTATTTCTTGTAGTGTGACATGTTTCCTTATGTCACAGCTATTCTTCCTTTACAAAAGCTTCTACTTTGATGGGGAGGACAAATGCTTGCCCTATATTATTATGCAGTCCATTACAATAGGTTCATTCATATTTATAATACAATCTGTGGTGTTGATGCAATCACTTTAGACTTCACTGTTATTTCAAACAAATCCATAACTGTGAAAAAGGCAGGCTGTTGACAGGAGTTAATGTGGGTTTTACTGTGTTTACAATTGCTTTCTAATCTACTAAACGGCTGTGAAAATTGATGCACTGTTAGAAGTGCTTTTATACGCTACTACAGATAAAGGGTTGTTATACTGCAGTAATCTCTGCAATGCTAAATTGAATTTTCGACAGTGCTTTCTTTTTTTTTTTTTGTTTTTCCAATTTGAATGTGACAAGTTAAGCTACTCAATTTATGGTAAACTTAATTTCATCAATGCAAAGTATTTTTCCATTTTTATTAATTGAGATGCCTATTATTGCTAGGAAAGAAAAAAAGAATTTAAAACTTGGGACTATCACAGTATGTACTAGTGAAAATCTCTTGGCCAAAGCATGGGCAAGGGTCACTAAATTTTGCTATCACATTTGTGATTTCTTGAAGCTATGCAAGTGAATTCTGAAGTGAAACATTGTAGTGGAGCTCACAGAACTGCTCGGCTTGACATAAAGGTAAACAGATTCTGTTTCAACATCACAAAATAAAATTTAAGATTAGATTATTTGCATAAATTAACTTTCCAGTGGAATTTTAGTGATACGCGTAAAGATAGTGGTTTAGTTACATAACCAATGAAATCACAGTCATAAAAAAATCCAAAGAATGTATACTTTAGTGTACCACCCAAAAATGTCAATTGGAAAAAATATAATAAAGCTTTTTAACCTTCAGATTTCCCTGATAAAGAAGGTGCAAAGAAATACCAAAGCTGCTTTGGTACAAAGATGACTTTGGTACTGTAGAATGGGTGCCCTAAAAAAATTTTTCACACACTTCTCTGGAATGTCTGGTGTCTCATTAAAACTTGAGGAATGCAAGACACAATGTCTTTTTATGTTAATTAATGAGTTGCTAATTTTCTATATGAATATGAAAATATTACTAAAAAGTAATGAACAGAACTTTTAAATGGCTTCTGGTGGAAAAAAAAAATCCTTTATACTCAAGACGTTTGCATGACTAATAACTTTAAAATTTGCTTATGTCTTTTAATACTAAAAGATTTAATAAAGAGGCATAGTTCTCAGATAACAGAATAATTTATGTTGGAGGAGACCTCTCTCCAGGTCATCTGGTTCAAACTCAGCTTCAAAGTGAAATATAGTTGTTCTAGTTGGATCACAAAATTTTTCACAAAATAGGCTGTTAGAGATTCAAACTTCATAATTCAACTTTGGTGACATTTAATCACATCAGTTGAATTCAGTAGTCCATCATAACACAAAAAATGCCCACGTGTTTCATGCAAGACAGTAAGATTATTCTATGCAAAGTATTAAGTAAAATTCACTTAAATAGTCTATTAAGTAAGGAACACAAATGTGTAGTAACCAGGCTTCATGAACAATAAAGCTCAAAGAGAATTTTATTTCTCTTGAGTTGTTTTGCATGCTGCATGACTTACTTTTTTTCTTGAATGCTCATTTCTCCTCTCCATGTTCAAACGAGAAAGGGCTTAAGAACTAAGTTCTATAATTCTTACAGACTTAGAGAAAGAACAACTATTAAAGTGCTACTGAGTAAGTCTTACAGATTCTGCAATATAAAGAATAAATGAAAGCTTGTTTTGCAAAAATGGAATACTAGAAGATGAATCATAAGTAGGTACTTCTGAAGTTGCTTTAAAATGTACTGGGAACAGTCATCACTGGTAAACTAACACTGATTGTTTAAAAGTACCCTATTGATTGCAGTTGCAAATGGAATTTCTTCCCCTAACAAATTCAGTAAATTATTATACAAAGGGGTTCTACAGAAAAGTGATTATTTTACTTGAGCAGGGTTAAGAAAATTCTGCTGTACATCTGTCACACTCTAATATTATTTTGTTATATTAGATCAGCTAATACAATCTCTAAGGAACAAAAAAATTTCTTCAGAAAATTAGTGGGCATCTTCTAGACACTGTTAGGTATCATTTCATCCCAACTTGTAGTTACTTCTGAAACACAACCAAAGAAGCCATGTAGTTTAGCAGCCCTGCATATTCCAAATACTGTCATTCTTCACAGCTGTTTATGCTCAAGTCTACGGTATTGGTAGAGGCTCTGCAGCATTCATTATACAATGTTCCTTTCAAATTTTTAAATATCCAAAACATTCCTGCAAAACTATATTTGAACAAAAAAGAACTTATTTTAAAAGGTAGTTTTATAATACATGAAAACGTAACCTTTCTTAGACTAGAGAGAGTGGTATCTCCTTCATTAGTCACAAAGTTCAGAAAGTTCATATAGAAAGTGTTCCCTTTGGTCCATTGTACTTACCACATAGCAATTCAAAGTACAGTTGAATGACCTATCCCTAAGTATGACTGAAAGACTTCACCATGTCCAACTCAGTTCAAGCTCGTGTACATTTTATCCTTTGAATATTTCAAGAATCAAGCTTTCTTCCCTCCCTACAGTTAAAACTGAAATCAGGTAAGAATTGTTCTGCTTATAGAAACATTTGAAAAAACCCAACAATTATGATTTTGGACATGCTAAAATCTAATCTAGTAGATTGCAGGTTTCCAGTAAGCACAGTGGCCAAGAAAGCCCCATATGCTAACGTTTTGGAAGGCTGACTCATGAAGGAAAGGCAGAAATTATGTAATTAGAGCATCCTATACAATCTAAGGGAAAAGAGATGATGAAGAATGAACAAGTATATGCCTGAAAAGATAAGTTTTGTCTAGGAGAAAAAGAGGTGAAAATGTGGCAATCGCATACAGGTCATCTGATATTATATTCCCTCACCTGTATAAGCAAACTACAGTTTTGCTGTCTTTCCACACTGGAATCAATCTGAAATATTAATGAAATTTCTCTTTAGGCATTCATATGAATGCACCATACTTAAGAAACAAATTTGTCCTCCAAATGGCACTAAGATGGCTTCTTGTCTGTTGCTATAATTATTCACTGCAAATAATTTCCCAGAGTACTCTGCAACAGGGAGTAGATATGAGGATTTACTTTCACAGAAATGAACACTGAAATTGTATCAGTCCTCTATGTCTGTTACAGTTAACAGTTACCTACAGAATATGAAACTGGACATACGGGTGAACAATCATCTCCCATCCTTCCTAAGAGTCTGTATAGGTGCATTCATTGAGTAAAGGCTTGCTAATTAGGGATGGACAGCAGGTCTGTCTTGGACCCAGGTGGCACTGGCCCTACTGAACACAGGGAAAGCTTCTGGCAGCTTCTCACAGAAGCTACCCCAGTAGCCCCACTGCTACCAAAACCTTACCACACAAACCCAGTTCACTATATAAGTGAGTATGACCATGCAACAGATGAGAAATCTCACTAAAGGTTCCATAAAGCTTTTCTTTAAAACTTTAACATTGACTATGGTCCATTTACACAAGCAGTATTACAAGAAAGGAGTATTTTTTGCAAGGCCTGATTAAATTTTAGAAAATCACAAAACATTTCGATGGGTACAACTGAACTCCAGTGCTACATCTTTGCTCTGCTGCATTTATAACAGCTGCTTGAAATTGCAGCCACTGGCCAAAATTCTACCATCTATTTCTATTCTAGCAGCTGCAATTCACTACAGAAGCTCATTTCTCTTTCTTCAAGTACTATTTTTACTTGGCTGCATTTTCCCTGCATTTTTATTCTAACATCAAAATGTTAGTAGAAACATAAAATACACTAGTAGCAAACTGATTTTCTCATGCAAACGATAAGAATGGAACTTAATCCAAATTTTGCTGCAATCCAGTGTAAGTGGAAATGCCCTGTATCTAGTTTTCAAAGCACTCAAGTTGCCTTTGGCATGTTCTGTAGCCAAAACATGCAACTGCTACCTTACTAGTTTCTGTGAAATTCTGAGCTTTCGTAGCTAAATCCGTTTCACTTTTTTATAAACTACATTTCCTGAAATGCTACTCAACGAAAACAAAAAGGAAAGGATAATGTATGGCCAAATATAATTAAAATTGCAGCAAGTTTTCTGTATGTAGATGTTTGAAACTAATGTCATTTACAGTTTTGTACAAAATGATGTTTCAAAAAGAAATAAACCAGGTTGCTTTGAAAATAATTGTACCTCTCTGAATTCATTCTTTAGTAGGAAGGAGACTTCTAAAGGGAAAAACTTATACTAGTCAGTTCAGTTTCTTAAAGTACTATCTCTTATTTTGGTTTCACTATTTCTAAAATAAAATATCAGATAAAGCCTGTCTTCAAAAGTATGAATCTTATAATTTAGCATCTGTGATTGCTGTCTTTTTCCCCCTATATATTCTGCTTATACAAAAGAGAAAATGAAATTGAATACAGGTTTTATATTTTCTATTTCTTGTAATCATGACCTTAAATCACAACCTTACAGTGCTTTCCAACCCTAACCATTCTATGATTCTATGTCTTAAAGATACCAAAATGGAAAGAAAACTCAATTACAAATGTCAGCATTCTTTTGGTTGTGTTGTTTTTGTTTTTTTTTTTTGGTTTTTTTTTT
>NDXB01006000.1:38369-57734 GCA_002631895.1 Agapornis roseicollis | reverse complement strand
AATTTCCCTTCTTTTTTTTTTTTTTTTTTTTTTTTTTTTTTTTTTGGTTTTTTTTTTTTTAGATATACATTGGTAATATTACAGAAGCCATAGTTTAGAAGCATGTAACTTAAGTCCAGATTGCCTGATTTACATTACTGACACCCTGATCCAGTGTAGGTGAACACTGAATTTAAATAGAGGTCCTTAAGTCAGGAGGGACTTATGTATGTGCTTATATGCTGCGCTGGAGCAACATCCCATTGCAGCAAACCACAAGTACAGTATGTTTAACAAGTGTAACATGGCAAGTGTATTTATCTATCCATAATAAAGCTAAAAATGACATCTCCTCTATGCATTTTTGTGAGTTAGGAGAAATCAGTAAGCAACAATAACATTACTTACTACCTACTTTTCTTTAGAAAGAATTCTTTAGCATAATAAACCAAAACCAGAGTATGTATTTTGAAATTGAAAATGAAAGGTCCAAACTGGCATGCTTCAGCTATTTGTTAACTGTTTTTCTCCTAATGAATTGCCCTGTTGCTCTGCATCATTCTGATTGCATTATAACAGCTTTCATTAGTCATGATAAATATGGCTTTGTGCCATGTTATTTACTTTCTTATTGCAAATAGCTAGAGCTGCACATTATAATAACTCAGGGTATTTCTGCACTTGCTGAAAAATAATCTGGTAATGCCTAATACATGATTTTACCTTAAAAAACCTTAAACCCTTTTGGATTAGTGGGGTTTTTTTGATACTTTGCAGCCAGTGTTATTCCACCATGGCCAAAGTTTTTGCCAATAACAAGGCTAAGGGGATCAGAATTTTACTGCAATTACACTTTGCAAACTGGGCTTCTTTTCTTGTAGAACTGTCACAAGGAGAAACTGATATTCAAAGCTTAAAATATGATTATTGCTTGAAAATGAACTAGCAGTGTAAATACGCATAAAAATGAACTTACAAAAAATCTGAATCACAAATATGAACAATAATAAATATTAATCAGTAATAGGATGGTTTTCATAATACACAACTTTTCTAGATATTTTCAGTACATTTCATTACCAAGCTTCATTTTCTTACCACTTTAGCAGGTCAAAAAGAGGACAACAACTGCTACCTGAAACACTATTTGACAGCAGAGATTCTTCGTAAAAAAAACTTTCACTTTTTTCCTTTTTTTTTTAAAAAAAAATTTTTAAAATCAAACTTCTTCCCTAAAGTTGAAAATTGAAAGGTACTTAAACTATATCTACATTGAATAGCAACTATTACAGAGAGTATTTGCCACTACTACTATTTTTTAAACCCATTACTTTGGTATTACTGAAAAATGAATGCCTTACACTAATGAGTATTAGTGTTGATACGTACATACATATGTTTATATGTACATACATATAAAAATAATGGCCTACACACATTTTATAGCCACACAGATATCACATGTGCATATACATTATATTCAGGTTTTTTGACTCAATGGGCTTTAGTATAATTATTAATGCCAACACAAATTTTGTTAGCAATATATGCCAATACTTTGAAAGAGTGACTTCATAAAATCCCAACTGGCAATCTAAACTCAGTTACAAAAAGGCACTTCACCTTTTAACCAACTTATGCTGCCAAAGAAAGATTTCTCAAGTGCACTACAAGGATTCCAAAATAATATTTACATAATACAATGGGAAAAACCACAAAGGTGTGAAAAGACATCTATAAATGAGGCTTAGTCAACAAAATAAAAAATTAAAGATAATAAGAGACCTTTGAAAGAACAACAGTGGTGTTTTTGAAATTCATTTTTAACCTTCCTAAGATCAGGAATTGAACTTTTTGTTCAAATATTAAGATCTTCTCAATGAACAGAAAAAAATACTTTTGCATTTAGCATGTTCCTCTCTGTCTAGCTTTTATATTAATCTCCTCAAATTCAGGCTGTATTCAGCATCTCCTGACCCACAGTGCTGCTGAAGATAAACATTCTACTGCGGTTTTACAGGCTATAAAATTTTAGCAAGTAGAATACCTTTTAATTTGATGTGTGTGATATTAGGTATATTTAGTTTGTCATCTGCTGCTTTTCTTCCCAATTACATGTTGGCAATACAACCTTCAAAGGCGCTTCTTTCCCTCAGTAACTGATTACAAGCCATACATTAGAAATGTGGCACCTACAATACATCTGTGCAACATTTTTGGCAATATAACTACTTAATTCCATGGCAGAACTTGTTCTCAGCACTATTTTTATATTCCTTTCAATATTTGAAATGTTCTTCTAACTTTAAACTTCCAGACACAATCTACAGACTTCCTCTTGAATGCTAGAATCATTTTCCACCCAGTGAAGACGAAGAACACAGTGTTAATGCTGGTCAGCTGCTGTGGAGATGAAGCTAGTTAACTGCTCATTTATCAAACTCTCATATGGCAAATGTAATGGAAAACATTATATCTCCATCTCTAATGAAATTATTGTGTAATTACTGTATTAATAGATTCCAATGTTTTCACTAACAATGAGACCAATTTTTCATAACTATACTTATTTTCTAGCACCAGAGAACTGCATATAGATCAGAAAAATAATGAGCAAACTCCTTCCATCCATATACTGCACATATTCTAGACTAATTCTAGAATACAGAGGGCAGTAAGTTTAGAAAGGTAGAAAAAATATACAGATGAGGAAGTTCTTCAATAAATTCAATAAATATGTTGAATTTGATATGATGAACATTCTGAATATAATAAATTTATATATACTAAACCTATTATATAGGTTTATAAAATGTCAAAATCAAGTAAAGCTTAGTGTTTTTTGGTGTGCACATCAGTCATTAACTATCACGTGGTCTCAGACTCAAGACAGCTGAAATGTTCTGCATTTCCCAAATGCCACTAAAAATATTTTCTACACTTTTGTTATTTGTAGTCTTTTCCAAATTATTCAAGAGTATGCTATCCATCTTCAATGCTGGTTGCATGGAATAACAAACAAATGGATATGAAGAGCTACCTATATTAATGGATTAATGTGGGAGATCAGAAATTTTATCAACCTGAATTCTTACCAGAAATGGATTCTGAAATACTCCAGAAATCTGAAATGGTGTCAGACATATCTTCTTACATGAAATTAAGGAATAGAATAAAATCTGATTTTCTCCAGAAAAGAATATTGTTCTATTTAAAAACCCAATATTTTCAAGTCATTGAATACTTTAAGAGGTGAAATACTGGCACTTTTAAAGAATGCAATATAAAAGTAAGGAAAACCCATTATCTCATTGTAGAGAAAGTACAGAAAAGGTGGTAAGAACTAAACTTGATTAATTCACAAAGCCTTCTACAACTTGAAATTCAGAAAGGAAAAGCCCAAAATATGGTAATTGGATAAAATTAGTAAGGATGAATATACAAAGAATAATCCAATCGTGTTATGAGCAGGAGCATCATCTTTCTAGATATGTGAAATCATGCTTTAATTCTCCTGTTCATCAACTTCAAAAGGCCACATAAGCCTATTTCTTATTACCAAGATCAGTGCTGTCTGCTGTCTCTTACAGCGAGGCACTCCATTCAGTAATATTTTTGAATACATACAAAGAAGCAAACCAAGGGAACAAAAATGCAAAAGTACAAACATGCTGTTCTTTTTGTTCAATGATGATGCATTTGTCTAATTATTTTCTTAGAAAGCTCCATCAAGAATGGGATCTGTATCCTCGAGCTGACTGATAGATTAAATAAACTCTTAGCTATCATAAGAAAAGGAGCTATCCACCGTGAGAAAAAAAAATGTTATCTCTTCTGATTAACATAATACTTTGTTTTACTCAAAATCAAGGAAAATACAGCAGTATGTCAAGATTCACTAATAAGGTATATATGGATTTGCTGGGAAAAAACCCACCAAACAACAACATGTAGCTCCTCTTTTACACAGAACGTGAAACTTAATTCTTGCTAAAGCATCAGTGTGAAGACAACAGTGGCCTAGCAGTTAACTTGCGTTTGTGAGCCAGCATTTTAAAGTAAACATCTTTAGGCATTCATTAAGAGAAATTCCACAGTGAGAATAAATAGAGCTAAGAGAGACGACTCTAAGTTTATTTAAGTATTTAAAATAGTGAACTAAGTTAAAACTCATTTTTCTGGGAAGTTAGACAGATATAAAACAACAGCTTAAGAACAGAACTGTACTGCAGCATCCTAGTGAAAGCATGAAGGAACTCTCCTTAAACCTTATAGTCAATATAGTTCATATTGAACCATTTGTTCTTGTCTGTTTCTTCTGACAGAGTAAAAGTTGGGGTTTGATAACAGCAGTAGTCTAAGAATCTACAAATAGACCAACTTGAGCCACATAAGAACAAAATAATATATTGATTTTATTTGGAAATTATTGCTGTAGTTACATTAAAAGTCTGAATGAACTCAAAAACATTGAAACAAACTCATATAAGAGCTTTTATCAGAATAATCTTAAAAGTTATTTATAAGAAAAAATTAATACAAAACGAACTACTGTGGTACTCAGGCTCTATCAGAGATGATGATAACTCTTTTCTAAGTAGTTTTCTTCCTGGCTACTTATTTTCCTTCTAAGTACTATATTTAACAATCTGTTTCATTAGATTTCCAAAATGTAAATTTCTGTAGAGATGAATATGGAAATTATGAGGTAACTCAGTGAATAAGTTGGTGAGCTATGCAGTAAACAAACCTTTACATAATATTTGGTAGAATTAAGGTTTTAATATTAGAATGGCAGCTAAACATCCAGTCATTTAGATCTAGAGGTCAGGCTATGTGCTCATTTCCATTCCCAACTATAATACTTCAAGGGTCAGTTTCCCAAACAGATATTCTTTAAACCTTTATGACAGATCCAACATAAGAGGGATGTAGATCTGCTCAAGTCCAGAGGGCCACAGAGATGATCAGGGGGCTGGAGAACCTATTCTATAAAGATAAGCTAAATGAGTTGGGCTTGTTCAGCCTGGAGAAGAGAAGGCTCTTACAGCAGCCTTGCCTAAAGGGGGTCTACAAGAAATATGGAGAGGGACTTTTTACAGAGACATGTAGTGACAAGACAAGGGGAATGGCTTTAAGCTGAAAGACGGTAGATTTAGATTAGATATTAGGAAAAAAATCTTCAGTCTGGGGGTGGTAAGACTGGCACAGGCTGCCCAAAGAAGCTGTGGCTGCCCCATCCCTGGCAGTGTTCAAGGCCAGGTTGGACGGGGCTTGGAACAACCTGGTCTAGGGGATGGTGTCCCTGCCAGTGGCATGAGAGTGGGAACTAGATGATGAAGGTCACTTCAATCATAACCATTTTATGATTCTACTGTGGTTAGCATTACCCTTCCTAGATGAGAATTACCAGTCTCAAACAAATCATCATCCATTTCTGGTAGGTTTCCCTTAGCTTTTCTCCCTCACTTGGGATGAGACTCTTAAGTTATCAAGTGCCTAAGTACTAGCCTACTAAGAAGCAGCCCTTCTTTCTGTTACTGATAGTAAATCCATACAGTACGTTCAGACTCTTTTCTAGCAACACACAAATAAACGTTATATACATTTATCTTTTAGCAGTATTAGTACCACAACCTACAATACTTCTCTAAAACTAGTTCTTTTTATTTGGAATGTATCTTCACACAGAGACAACATGCATTACATTAACACACTAAAACTGATGTAGAAGCAGATAATGAATATTATAGTCACATACTTAAAAGTATTCAAATTAATCTCAAACTACTGAAGATTTGACATGGCTAGGGCAGATTTTGAGATATATACATATTTATAATGCAACAATGTATACTTACAAGTCCTATAGGTCTTAACGCATTAGAAGCACACTCACATACATGTGCGTGCATAAAATGATGAATGGATTAATAGAAGTCCATTGTCTGTCCTTTAAAATGTCTAAATATAAAACTACTGCAATAGGTAATCATCATGTTGTAATTTTTAGGATTGCAAAGTTTCATAACTTAAATGCCATTTTAAAAATGAAGAGGCATTGTTTATATTCTCCTCTGTTCAAGAAAGCAGAAAAAAATGGTGAAAGAGAAAATCGATAGGTTTTAGGAAGACGAAGAATGATGGAGATTGTTCAGTACCTCTGTATGATTCAGTTAGGCACCTGGTTAAATGCTTTCAAGTGCTTTAGAAAAAGAACACAGCCAACTTAGAAATCAAATTTGCCTAACTGCAATTGGAAGAAATAAAATAAAAGAAAAAATTTCCAATCTTTAAGGTACCATTCTGCATTATTTACCTTGCTTATTAAGTTCCTCTTCTGACTGGTCTTTTGCAAAGCAATAATGGACAGAAAACCATGGAAAATAATAATAAAGCCACAGAAAGTAGAAATAGAATACATAATTAGGTATAAATGCATACAATTAAAATTTCAAGCTAAAATGTGTGTGTCTCCTGAAAACTTCTAACACTAAGAATTAAGCTGTAAATATATAATCTACTGCAATATAGCATGGCCTTACCCTTCAAGGCAGGAGAAAGGGGAGTAAAACAAAAATAAAACCAAACAAGCAAACAAAAAAAAAAAACCCAAAAAAAAAAAAAAAACAAAAATAAAACCAAACAAGCAAACAAAAAAAAAAAACACAAAAAAAAAAAACAAAAATAAAACCAAACAAGCAAACAAAAAAAAAAAACACAAAAAAAAAAAACAAAAATAAAACCAAACAAGCAAACAAAAAAAAAAAACCCAAAATAAAGCAGCTAAAACTAAAAATTTTTTATAAGAAAGAAATAAAACCTAATCTAAAGATTCATGGACAATGTTACAGAGGCAAACAGTGAAAGCTTTCTTTACTCCCCTCCCCACCAACATGCTAGATAACTTTTAAACACCTTAAAGTGATTCAATTTATCTCAACTTACTGCTAGGTAACAACATTATATAGAAAATAGCTGTAAAGCTTGTTTGCTCACAGTTTGCTGCATGCATGCAGTAATGTCCATTTTGTGAAAAGACCATGGCAGAAGACACGAAGGCTGCCTGTTTGCCATCTCCTAACCATTGCAGAGCAGGTAAATTTGAACCTGCTGGAGATGGGAAAATTTAATTCTTGCTTGAGGAAGTAATCATACTTAGCTTTAGCCATGTTTCTTTATTCAGGATGGAAGCAGGTGAAGGAGGGATGCACTTTTGCAGAGGACACTGAGGGCAGGATACAAATGAGTTCTGAACTGGCTCAACCCACCAGTTTTGACTTTTCACCACTTATATAGTTATTTGGTTTTTATGTTCCTATATAATGGGAAGATAAATAGGGAGCCTTTGGTGCACTTCCTTTAAAGCTCTGCCTGAATCACAGCCCCATCATTATATTCTAATCAAAAAACATGCAAGTTCCTAGGGCTTTTGACATGCCAGTTTCAGACACAAGAAGCACCTTGGGAATTGGTCTCAAGCTCTATCAACTCAACAGTCTGATGAGTTACTATGTAATTGTTAATGAAATGCTCTCCAAAATGTTTATGGTCTGATGCAGGTGACCAGAAGGAGAGTCTCTGAACAAGTACACTGTGAAAAATTGGTACCTACATATAAGCTTCATAAGAAATTTTTGAAGTACTGAAATTACATTAATGAAAACAAACTATTCATTTTATCCATCTGTAACTAAACGCAAATGCTATATCTTCTTTAGTTTACAAGATACATAAATTAAGATTTTACCTTTGAATGGTTTCACAGAATCATAGAATCATAGGATAGTTAGGGTTGGAAAGGACCTTAAGATCATGGATGCCTCCCATTAAAGCAAGGCTCTGTCTAACCTGGCCTTGAACACTGCCAGGGATGAAGCACTCACAACTTCCCTGGGCAACCTATTCCAGTGCCTCAGCACCCTCACAGGAAAGAACTTCCTTATATCCAATCTAAACTTCCCCTGTTTAAGTTTTAACCCGTTACCCCTTGTCCTGTCACTATAGTCCCTAGCGAAAAGCCCCTCCCCAGCATCCGTATAGGACCCATTCAGATACTGGAAGCCTGCTAGGAGGTCTCCACGCAGCCTTCTCTTCCCCAGGCTAAAAAGCCCCATCTTTCTCAGCCTGTCTTCATACAGGAGGTGCTCCAGTCCCCTGATCATCCTCGTGGCCCTCCTCTGGACTTGTTCCAACAGCTCCATGTCCTTTTTATGTTGAGGACACCAGAACTGCACACAAGACTCCAGGTGAGGTCTCACGAGAGCAGAATAGAGCAGCAGGATCACCTCTTTCGACCTGCTGGTCACGCTCCTTTTGATGCAGCCCAGGATACAGTTGGCTTTCTGGGCTGCAAGTGCACACTGTTGGCTCATGTCCATTTTCTCATCAACCACCACCCTCAAGTCCTTCTCTGCAGGGCTGCTCTGAATCTCCTCTTTGCCCAACCTGTAGCTGTGCCTGGGATTGCTCCCACCCAGGTGTAGGACCTTGCACTTGTCATGGTTAAACTTCATGAGGTTGGCATCAGCCCACCTCACAAGCATGTCAAGGTCCCTCTGGATGGCATTCCTTCCCTCCAGCATATCCACCAAACCACACAGCTTGGTGTCATTGGCAAACTTGCTGAGGGCGCACTCAATCCCACTGTCCATGTCAGCAACAAAGATGTTGAACAAGACCGGTCCCCACACTGATCCCTGAGAGACAGCACTCGTCACTGGCCTCCAGCCGGACACTGAGCCATTGAGCACAGAATCACAGAATCATCAGGTTGGAAGGGACCTCTAAGATCATCAAGTCCAACCCATGCCCTACACCTAACTAAACCATGTCATCAAGTTCTATATCCAGTCTTTTTTTAAGCACATCCATGGTTGGTGACTCCACCACTTCTCTGGGAAGACCATTCCAATATTTTATTATTCTTTCCGTGAAAAACTTCTTCCTAATATCCAACCTGCATCGTCCTTGGCGCAGTTTGAGACTGTGTCCTCTCGTTCTGTCCGCTGCTGCCTGGTTAAAGAGACCAACCCCCACCTGTCTACAACCTCCTCTCAAGAAGTTGTAGAGAGTGATAAGGTCACCTCTGAGTCTCCTTTTCTCCAGGCTAAACAACTCCAGTTCTCTCAATCAACTCTTTGAGTGCGGCCATCCAGCCAGTTCTTTATCCACCGAGTGGTCCACCTATCAAATTGATGTCTCTCCAATTTAGAGACAAGGATGCTGTGTGGGACAGTGTCGAACACTTTGCACAAGTCCAGGTACATGACGTCAGCTGCTTTACCCCTGTCCATCAGTTCCGTAGCCCCATCGTAGAAGGCCACCAAATTGTCCAGGTAGGATTTCCCCTAGTGAAGCCATGCTGGCTGTCACCAAGCACCACGTTGTTTTTCATGTGCCTTAGCATGCCTTCCAGGAGAATCTGCTCCAAGATTTTGCCAAGCACAGAGGTGAGACTGACTGGTCTGTAATTCCCCGCGTCATCCATTTTCCCCTTCTTGAAAATGGGGGTTATATTTCCCTTTTTCCAGTTGTCAGGAACTTCCCCTGACTGCCATGATTTTTCAAACATGATGGCCAGTGGCTTAGCAGCTTCATTTGCCAGCTACTTCAGGACCTGAGGATGCATTTCATCAGGTCAGATGGACTTCATATGTTCAGGTTCTTAAGATGGTTGTGAACCAGATCCTCTCCTACAGTGGGCCTAGTCTTCATTCTCACAGTCCCTGTCTTCATTCTCTCAGTCTATTTAGTATAAATAATGGTTTTGGAATTGCTTACTAGTACATGGCTCATGTGAAATAGTTATACCTAAAGAAAAGAGAGCTCACAATATCTAAGGGAAGATAGGGAATTTGTAAAGTATTTACCCTTAAGGTCAGAGGCTGGAGTATCAATGTTTCCTAGCAAATTTTGTTAAGAGAACATGAGTCTAAAACAGCAAGCAGAAACCAGAAACTGTGGAATAGTGGTGGAAGGAAATACAACTTTAATAACTGAAGTGAGTTTTCAGATTTTTTTCTGTGAGAAGGCAGTAGGTAAGGGTTAGAATCTGATAGTATAACGAGCATACCATGAGCACAGAGCAGCCAGTTTTAGCTCTAAATCTCACTAAATGTCCTCAGTGCAGTGCCAGCTCCATAATAAGCATTCTACTCAACTAGGGAACCTAGTGTATTAAACAAATCACAGGATATAAAAATGCACTGCTTGTGGAAACAAGTGTAAAGAGATCAGCATTAATGATGAAGTATAGCACATAAAACAGCGAGACAAGGACACAGAAACTCCACTAGTTTAGACACATCATTAAGCACAATCACCTTTGACATGAGCCGTTTTGATATTTCACTAAGCCATCTGTGTCAAAAGCCATGAACTTCACCATGTTGGAATGCTGTCTGAAAGGTTGCAGCTAATTAACTCAGACTGTCTTCTGCAAGTTCTAGACCTGTTTCCTATGGGACAGACCTTCCAGTGGTTTTGTACAGCTTAAATTGACTGGATTTACAGTGTTACTCTTCATTATAAACATGGCATAAAAGTAAAGAAACCAAATGCATATTTTTCTATGAGTTGTGTAGTGCTTTCAGTCATTATTTCTATACATATGGCAGTTGCTCAGTAATCGAAACTAGCATATTATCCATCTGCTTTGATGCCTTGCTGCGGTTGTATCCAGGTAAGATGTAAGAAAATAAATACTGTATGAAGGTTATACAATTTAGATCACAATTCTTCAGAAACTGTTTTTTACATGGTATTTTTAAGTATCTGTTCCTAGAGCAACATATTCAGGAGCTGGAACAGTTATCACACTACAAGTTTCAAACTGAAGTTCTTCAAGATTAGACCTGTAATATTGCCTTTACCTACATCTTTAATCCTAGTTGTTTCGATTTTCATGCTCTCTTCAGGTTCCTTGCAGACTTCAATACTCCTTTTGTGTCTTCTTTAAATCTTAGCTTCAAGTGTTTTATCAAAACACCCATGTAATTGAAACAGATTCACACTTCTTATCCACCTAACACCCTCTTTAGACTGGATTTTTTCTGGAAGCAGTATGAAATATGATCCCTCTTCACCTCCAACAGTTGTATTTTCCTTCTTCATCCTACCTACTCTGAAATGAATATCCATTAGCATAAAACAAAATTTCACTTTTTTTTTTTTTTATAAAGGATATGTTATAAAATGGAAAGATTTTAGGGATGCTACATATATTACACGTATTTTAACGACCTAATTATATTAAAAGTTTAGAGTGCAAAACAATGTTTTTTTAATGAAACAAAAATTGAACCAATGACCATCTCTTTTTGAGAGAGTATTTTATCTAAAAAAGATTAGGACCCTTGTAAGCATACAGGCATAGACTGGTAAAGATTACAAATGCCTGTGAAAAAAAATCACAGTTAAAAATACTGGCTGTAAGCCTTAAGAGATTCCAGTTGCCTATTATATTCAATGATGATGCTAATACACATTCATTTGTTGATTAATAGATGAAGATTTTAAATATTTGACCAACCACCCACCCTACTAGAATGCTGTTTTTGAAACTTCACTTGCTACTAGTCTCCACTTACTCTTATGTTTATGCTGTCCACTAACTCAACATTTCTTCTTCCATATTTACCCTCCCATATACATATATATGTGTATATATATATATACTTTATATATGCGTACATTTTACGCACATGCATGTAACCATATACTTTCTTCTTGCCTTTGTTGTGCTAGACTAAACAAACCAGGTTGTTTCAACTACTTAATTTTTAAATAGTCTCTGTTCTTCTGCCTTATCCTAACAGCCATTCTCTGCATTTATTGTAGTTGAATTTATTATTTTTGGACACTGGTGAACAGCATCAGTATTTCACTTTTTTTTAATTGCAAAAATACTTTCCTTGTTCCAGAATTGATGGTCTTTCTTACAGATAGACTGCAGTGGTATTAAGAAACAATTCTGATCTTTCCACCTACCTCAGTTCTTCCTAGCTCATGAATCCCTGTTTATAGAAAGAATATGCCGTCTCATCTCTCACATTCTCACATGTATAAAATAATTATTGGAACATACTTCTATTTGAGAATAAAGTCTGTAACTAATTGGCATACTTCATACTTTTAAATGAGAAAAAAGGGAACATATCCATGACTTCCATGCAATTATACCAAAATATGTTTTGCATATTTTTTAAGATAATTCTCTGCAGTGTGTTTTCTAATTCCATAATCCTTACCCTTGTAGGGAATGGTGAAGCAGACAATCTGTCTTTGTTCAGTTACTCAGCTGTAAACCTCAAACTTCTAAATTGTTCAGGAATCAAATAAAGTAAGGTTTTTTGGACATTACACTACAGAGTAATTCCCCAAGGCCTTATCCAACAGTCCTGTTAGGTCTCCAATAGCCATCACTATTTTTTCTCTTTTTTTTTTTTTTTAAACCACAAACCCCAGCATATTACAGCGGATCAAAGTTTCATAGTGGCACTTTACAGTCACTGTAGGCATAACTGGGACAGATACTGTATCAGGGGAAAAGCTTTATCAAAAGACTAAACTGAATGAAATATTATAAGCTTCTGTTCAAGGCAAAGAAGAAAAAAGGTCTCTTTATCCATGCAAATCCTTTTAGGTCATAATACATCTATTATATTAATGGCATAATATACGATAAACCCATTTCCAGACTAACCTAAAAACTATATGCTATCAATAAATTGCATCTCAGTCTAAAAATTCTGATTTATAAAATGTTTTGACAAATATACCCTTTTAAATCATACAACTTTGCCTCTGAAGAGTCATGTCACTTCCTTTTCATGTCAATTATCTGCACTGCTGCATTGCCACAATCTGTGGTGGCCACTAGAGCTCAAGTCAGACGGAGCTATCAAATCAATTATAACAGCCTGCCACTGTCTTACACCGACAACAAATGATTGATAACAAAACCTGCCTACTTTCAGTTCTCATCTGACAGCAACAAAACAGTCCCTGCCTGCTGTTACTGGCATTTGTCATAAATCAATAGCAATTTCATCACTCAGAAAGGTGCTGTCAACTCTACTCAGTCCATCTGGTTTCACTTTGCCAGTATAATTTTTAACGCATAAACTATTCAGGAAGGTTAATGTATAAAAGTGATTTCTTTTAGAATCTCCTATACATTGGCACCAGAGCAACACTTAAAAAATACAAAGCATCAATCATTTTTTAAGATGGGAAGAGGAATAAAAGAATCACAGCCCATAATCTTACAATATATCTACACCTATCTTTGCTGGGAATTCTCTTTTTATTAGGTAATACTATCATCTGATCCAAAAAGAAATTGCTTTCTTTGAATTGCTGTTTTGGCCTTACAGTAATTATAAGTGCAAGTCAAAACACTGAATTCTTTAAACAAAACTCCGACTTTTCAAGCATGAGGTGATAAATAAGATCTGTATTCTTCCTGCCATTCTCAGCAGGATATCAATATGATAAAACAAAAAAGTAGATCTTCAATATTTTACATGCTTGAAAAAGAATAATTATAAAATTTTGAAACATCATGAGTAGTCACAAATATAAATTTGTATTATACTACAGAATTCAGTGATGTACTAAGTGGCACAATGAATTGCATGGCAACAGAGACACTATTTTAGCACATCAAAGTTTCCAGGGCTGATCTGAAAAGAACTGTACTACTAAATGAACTGCATTCTTCATTTGCTTAAAACAGTTGGTGAATGTTTCAACTTTATTGCAGTGTGTGAAGCTCTGAACCATATAATTTATCAGATTATACTCTATACTTAAGAAATAATGGTCTTTCACACAGTTTTCTAGCAAACCACTGTTCAGATGTTGCTGGGGGATAATACTGTTTTAATGGTTCACGTCTGCATTTGGGGACACAAGCCATGTTGTGTTTCTACCTGGAATAACAATTATACTTGGTCTTGATAATTTTACTATTTGGATAAATAATATTTGCATTGACTAAATTAAGTCCTCATTTAAGTCACTTGGTTTTATTTCTGATGCATAATATTAATACTAGATAGTTAAATTAGCAGGAAATAGCTCAATTAACACTTAACTCTTCTATAAGCAGCACTACAATATAGACTTTTCTGAGGGAGAACACTGATTAATCTATTTCCTCTACAAAAACTCACAAAGCTTCCTACTATTTATAAAACTCAAACCAAACCACTAACACTTTCACAGCCATTCACAGGATGCCCGATGTTAAACTCTAAAGGATTCATGAAAGAACACAGCAAAGTGCGTTGAAGTAACTCAAACTGGATCCTGGCAGTTTTAGGACGTCCATTTTTACAAAATAAAAAAAAAAATCTCAAAACCAAGTGATGTGCCCAGGCTGACTGAAACTCCCTGTCTGATGTTCCTGAGTGCTGCCACTTTCTCCTCCACATCCTCCCTTTATTAACTGAACATCTTTTGGGATCTTCCACTTGTATTATAGCAAGGCTGTAAGATCATAACCAGTTCCACATGACTTAGTTCTCTGAGTTTCCTTCCCTGGGTACTTAGGGCAAGTGATACTGACTAACAGCCTTGTATATTTTCTATTTAAGAGGTAGACTAAGACATCAAAGAACCTATGGGTTTTAAAGGAACTAATGATGTACAAATTTAGAATGCCACAGGTGAATTAAACAAGAGGCTTGAATTAAACCAGAATGCTTGACCTGCTATCCAAATGAACATTTATGCCTGAATTATTATCTTAGCCCTGCCAATCAATTATATAAGCCTTTAAATGTAGCCATTCTAAAAGTGCATTTTTTTCCTTATGTTTCAGTGTAACAGACATATCAAAACCTAGGAATGAATTTTGAGAAATGAATGAGCTGATGAGGGGATGGAAGCTGCCAGCATTATAATGTAAAATCCCCAAAAGAACAAATTCATAAAATGTATAGACCTGGAAGGACATTTTCATTTGGGTTGAAAGCCTAACTTAAATGCTAGCTAAAGTCTTTATGTTAATGCATAAAAATATGGTAGGGACATCAGAAACATATGCTGTGCTCTTCAATGCTTATCTTAACCATAACTAATGGGTAGAAAAGAAGATAAAAAAACCACAAAATAGATAAAATATCCAGAAAATGAGTAGTTAGTACTTGCACACCAGAGCTTAATTCATATTGATATCCATTTGAACAAAAAACACAAGAGCCCTTTTACTAAAACTACAGAAAAATTGATCTTGCTTTTGTTTAAATTGATGCACCATCATTTTAAAACAATTTCTTCCATGAAAGACCCAGAAAAGGGCAATGAGGGAGATGACCTGGAAAAACATGAAGTCAAATCTCAGAAGTCACTATGTTCATTTGAATCCTCTACCAATATATGAACCTCCAAAAGCAAAGAAAGACAAAAACCCCATGCAATAGTAGTTTTGGTCCTATGAGCCACAGAACTATGTCAAAATTGCTATCTTTTATTCCCAAGGTATTCAGGGAAGGTGCCTTGGACTGTGTGTCTCCAAAGACAGATAAAAAGAATTTGTACAAGAGATGTGAAAAGAAAGGCTGCAGGCATGTTTTCTTTTGATTTTACTAGCACATCCTCCACACAGAAAATTCCGCACCTCACAAAACAGGCTTACAGATCCATGTAAATATTTTTAGATTTTTATGTCCTGACCTAAGGGTTATCTAAATTGTAATAACTGAGGTCATAAATCTTGCAACTTCACCTAAAAAGTCAGTTGACGATCCAATGCAGATGTCGGGTATCTTGATTAACTCTGTCAAACTTATTTCTCACTGAGTCTTAAGTTAGACTCTCATCAGGACCAACTGGGAAAGAGAAGCTAACCTGGTGGGTAGGTGACTTGTTTATTTCTAGAAAATTCACAGATATTCTTAAGCAAAGAAACTGAATCTGTTTCACATATCCTGACTAAATGATGAAGCAATCTGGCTGTTGAGCAAAGGCAGCAACATCCATCTCCTTCTTTCTCTATTGCTTTTCTTTCTCTCTCTCAGAAAAGTAAATATTTCATGCCAAATGGAAAGGAATATGAGTTTTCAATACAATGCAGAATACCATACTGTTTTAGTAGATTTATATTTTCTCTTTGCCTTCCTACCAGAAAAAGATTAGGTATGCACAGCTCTGCTCCAGACATTTCTCTCCAGCTCTCTAGTAATACGTTCACAAACTCCTCACCAAGTAACCCATTCCATAATTCCCCTCTTTCCCCAAATATATCTTCGATGGCAAAAGTGCTTCTCAGTGGCAGTCAGTCTGCTGTTCAATGACAGACTCACCTAAGGAAGAGCTACCACCTTTATCTTCAGCCTAGGATTTCTCCTCAATCTTTCTGGGCATTACACTACAACCTTTAATAACAACGCCCTCTCCCCTCAAAAAACAACCTGTGGGGTTCATTGTGGATGAAACCCAACCCAATAAACCCCTCATTTTACAAAGTTTCAAACATTTTCCTGGACTTGAAAGAAAGAATTGAGTGAGAGGATTAGATGTCAGAAATAGATACATGTGCACAGACAGAAAAGCAGAAAGACAATCATTCTGCCATTTAAGCCAGTTTATGTGGTATAATGATAATGGAAATCTCTGTCACCTGAAAATACAGTAAGCAGTTCTATCTGTGAACCAATTTTCACCTTTCAAAAACAAACACAAATGATGTCCTTCTTTGACGAAATTTTTAAGGCTGAAAGTAACTGGCTATTTTAAGGATTTTACATGGCTTAAAAACTCCATTTAGAGAAAAGTACAACACACATTTGAAACTACAGAAAAAGGAAAAGTTAGGTGACCACCAAAGCTCATTGCTACATATTAACAAGTAAGAAGGACAGTTTCATTTTTATGCCATTTCCATGGATGGCAATTAGAGTGCCTGTGCTACAAGGAACCACGTAGCACCCCTACATAAAACTGAAACCCAAAATATTTAATTGCATCCCCACTAGTTTCCCCTGATTAGTGCCAGTGTTATTTATCAAATTTGCCTTTTAAGCCATATGCATCACTTTTTTTCACCACCTAGCAGAAAGAAACACCCACAACTACAAAGTTTTGCTTAAATGTGCAACAGCTTTTGAAATGCTGCAGCAGCCTTTGGGTGAGCCTCTCTTCAGCTGGAGATGAAGAAAAGCATTTTTGCTAGCCAGAGGTCTGAGGGTCGCTAACATCCAGCTGGCATCCCCAAAAATACCCTTTTATTTTCCCATCTTAATTCACAAGTATCTGATTTTCTTCATTCTTCAACACCCCCTCCTCCCTTCCCAGCCTATGGTCCATCCAAGTCAATTTTAATAACCAGGAACAGCTGAAGTAGCTTTCTCACTCCTTCCCTTACATAGCCGTAAACCACCTGGAGCACAGCCAGTCAAGCAAACACAAGAAGTCCATCCAAATATGCTAATTTTTTTACAGGTGGTTTACATTCCTTTCACAACAACTGATGAAGAGAAGATTTACTCCTAAATAACGGAGCTGCTATAGTAAAGGAATGAAGGCAACTACAGGGGTGGGCAGTAGTCTGCATGGTGAGCCAAGATAAGAGGAGACTGTAATTTAATTATCCCAAAGCACATGGAGGTGTTAATTTGAGCTGAATTTGAATTAACGGAAAATATTGTACCAGAAAATAAAACATGTAAATAAAATGCTTTAGAAGCACACTTCAAAACTTTTAACGCAAACAGAACAGAGAACTTCACGCTGCTTTTGCCTGTTGGGCCACACATTTAAGTCAGGAAGCTACTGTGAATTTTTAAACCTTTAAAAACATCTTAGACTTACTACTTTTTGTGATAATGCTTACAGAATTTATCAAATGCAAACTCCACTCAGAATAATGGCAATAAAAGGTCCTTCAGCTAACTCATGTTAATGCAGCTAGGCCAATGAATTAAAACATCTAGAAACTAGTGCACTTGAAGTCTCCAAGAGTCAGTTTGGCTATGATATCAGCTGTCACATTTTTTGACAGCTTCCTGTGTGTTAGGAAAAAGTAAAAATTAAGATATTTTACCAAATTCTTTCTGCAAAATAAGTCCTTTCTTTACTCTCTCTTTGTTAACATGTAAAGAATGGCTTTTACCAGAGTAGATTAAAAAGTGACTATCAAAAGATAAAACACAATCTCATTTCTAGCACTCCTGTATCTGTGAAATAATTTATTTCCCTATTTCCTTTCACATTCAAAAGCAGCAAAGGAATGAGCACAAACCAAATAATTTCTAAAAATAAAAAAAGCAAGAAAACTGAAGCACTTTTTCTTTAAACTGAAAGCCCCTCTGCCCCAAGTTCTACTTGTAAGATAACTGTTTCTATTGCATTAGAAATCAAACTCTTAGGTAAGCTCTGATTTTGATAAGGAACTACACAATTTTTTAATCTTAAGTGCTGGTAATGGCGTTTATTGGGTAATTGATATATTATCCTGTTGCTGCTTTGGAAGATAGTTTTATTAACTTGCTTTAAGCTTCAATTTAGTTTGACAAATAATTTTGGTTAGACCATCATATTTTTTGTTGTTTTTCTTTTCTTTTTTTAAACTGCTGAAAAAGCAATTCATCAACAAGAAAAGTAAATTAATTGGAAACCTAACTTTGAGATAAAGAGTATCCCAGAAAAATCACTGCTTCCGTTTGATTGTTGCACTATGATTCAGTGAGTTTCAAGGTTTACTCAATTTGTGGTTAATAATGAATGGAATTTTATTTACAAAAATGTAAAATGAAAATGAGTATCGATACTTCCTATGAATATAAATTAGAACAGAATACCCCTCGTGCATTGATCAGTAATGAGGCATTATACGCATTCCAATCATAAATCCCAGTGGGGAGTTTAACTGATAGAAGTTCTATTCTTAGGTTGACTTAATAAGCCTGTGCTGATTTACTGAGCAAACTAAAAAATTGGTTAAACTTTCTTTGGCTGAATTTCGTCACTTCCACACACCACTTCTACACAAGAATAAGAGCTAATATGAAATCCAACACCACACTACTCAGCTCATATACCTCAAAGATAAGGAACTCCTCAAAAGCAATGGGTAAAACATCTGTTAAAATACATGTTACTTTCATTAAAAGAAGGAGAAAAGATTTAAACATGTACTGAAGACGGCACAGGTTCAAAGCTCAACTTTAACTTTGATACACCAAACAAAAGCATGTTAAAAGGACTTGAAATACCAACAATGATACTTTTAATATTGTGTGGTGCGATACCCACCAAACTCTTTTTGTCCTGAAGACATGCAACAGAAATTGGTATTACAGAAAAGCACTGTACTTCTATGGAGCAAAAACATTCAAGGGTGGTATATTTTTTAGTTGTTTTTTTTTTTTTTTTTTT
>NDXB01006000.1:27557-38273 GCA_002631895.1 Agapornis roseicollis | reverse complement strand
TCTTTTTTGGAGGAAAAACATTTAAGGGGTGTATTTTTTTTATTTTTTTTTTTTTTTTTTTTTTATTTTATTTTCTGCCAGTATACTTCATGCAAATGTACCAAGCATAAAATTAGCTCCGAAATCTGAAAATCTGGTGTAGAACAGCAATGCTGCAGTCTTTTCTGAATGTAAAGCACCTTGAAGTGGACTTCTCCACTAGCATGCTTATCATATTCCAAGAAAAACAACAGATTATAATTTTTTACAGCACTCTATTTGGTTTTTGAAAGCTGACAAATGTAAAGAGAATCTCACATTAATAGCAACAAATAAATTAAGGCTGAAATCTACAACTGAAGACAAGAGCGTAAGGCAGTGCAGTGTGTCCTTTGCTAACATATGCATTGGCAGCTTAAAAAGACCTTTAGCAGTTTTCATATTTTCCTAACCTGTTCAGTTTGGCTTCAACAAAGCCAGACCATGGAAGATTGATTTTAGTCCAACTTTATTTCCATACAAAATGGTTAGTATTCTTGTTAAAAAGTGTTCTTGACCAAATAAGTTTTCTTATCACTTGCCGCAATGTATTACTGCAAACATTTAAACAACTTCCACTATGTTGTTGCAGGCTAGGGGAATAAAGATTTGCAAACTAAAAACAAACAAATCCTGTGGGTTTGGGGTTTTTATTTATTTTTTGTTTGCTTGTTTTAAATTGAGCTAAATTAAAAGCTGAGATGTGCTAAGTATAAGAGAAAGTAGTGTCACTATTCAATGTACGTACATTGTAGAAGCACAGATGAAGAAAACCCTGTTAGATTATGGTGCACTACTAGAGCTAGCAGTTCTGAAAGTACATCATACAGCAATTTCTGAACAAATTCAAACTTTAAGTGGTGCAGTTTTGGATGGGAAATCTAAATACGCAATGCTTGAACCCCACCCCAGCACCTTTATCCTGGATCTTTAAAATGACATAAACATTTTGGCTACTTAATTGAAAAATATTTTATGAAGTTTGGACATACATTAATTTAATGCTGACCTGCCTCTCATTTGGCTTTCTCTTAAGTAGCTAGAACATACTTTTTTAAATACATCCCTTTGTACTGACAGGTATTAGAAAAAGAACAGTCAAAAGTATAGTGTACTTTATGTCACTATAGCTTTCCCAGAAAAGATCAGCTAGAGATCCTTTGCAGCCTTTCGGGTTGCTTAGTTCCTTCAACATGCACAATTTCACCTAAGCTTTACAACTAATGTGAGTGTAGACAATTTCTATCAAAAGTAATATTCTCATTTAGGCCACAGTGCATTTTATAGTTTATTGGTACAGGTCAAAAATGCCCTTTTTATTAGGCTAAATCTGCAATTACAGGCTGAAGTAGGAGTAAAATATTTTATATACTACAGTTAAGTGGTACTGTTGAATGTACTAATGTACTATAGCACTGATAGATGAGTAAGTGTCCTGGGTATAGCAGTAGCAGTCAGTTTTTATTCCTTCTTAGGATGGACTTGGAAAAGGGAAGCGACAAGATGTCGTTGGGAACAAGAAAAACTATCATTAGGTGTAATGTTTCTGAAAAAAATAGAAAGCAGTGAAAAAAGATCCGTGAAGGAAGATCTGACCCCAAACTAAGAGATTAGGATATAGGTAGAGGTATCCTCAACTAAAGACTCAGCTGTTAACAGTTTATTTTTTAACTTCTAATAATAAAGACAAATCTTGTTTTTTGGTTTTTGGTTTTTTTTTTTTTGACTGTCATTATAATAGGAAAAATGGAAAAAAAAATCCACTTTAGCATGTTTTATTTTCTGTTGCATAGGAAGTAACTATTCCGAATAACATCTGATCTTAGACTGTAAGATTCTCATATTTTTGACCCCACTGAAACAAACCCAACATTTTACAATAGGAGATCTCACTACATCAGAAGTTTTCAATAAAGTGATCTCAGAGCAACTGCTGTTAGGTGGATAAACAGATACTGGCTAAACTCAGCGGAGAGTAATTGGCTGTGTCCTGTTTTCAGTCAGCAGCTGGCAACAGAGAAAGAACACACTTAAAGCACTGGGGCAAGCTTGGAGACTGATTAGTCAGGAAGCTATTGCTAAAGGCAGCAAGTGTAGGAGCTATCCCAAGAGCTCTCTCACAGCAGTTTTCTTTGCCCTGTGAGACACAACTGGAAATCCCTTAATGCACTCTGCCCTTCATTTATTTTTGCTACTGGACATTTGAGAGCATTTAAGAATGTTACTTTTTTGAGTAGTTGCCTGATGATGGATCACAGAGAATTAAAATGATTTTATATTTCTTAGGGAAAGGGGAAGACTACCATCTACAGTACAATTATAAAACAAGGGGATTACCTGATAGCAAAATACCTTTTATTCTGTGCTGAACAGCCAGAATAGAGTTTGCAACTACTCATGCTTCCATCCTGATTTACTCTTTACACCAAAATTATGAACTTATCTTGCAGAGAAAAAAGCTACATAGCTTAAGGCCATGGTACTGATTCATTTACTTTTAATCCACGTAGTGTAATGAAACATTAGTACACTCAAAAATATTAGCATTGCAGCTAGCAGTAAAATATTAATTATACAAACACTCCATAGTAAAGGGAAAAAGTTGACTATCAAAGTACTAGAATTTGGAGGGACCTTGACACGCTTATGAGGTGGGCTTCTGCCAACCTCATGAAGTTTAACCATGCCAAGTGCAAGGTCCTACACCTGGGTTGCAGCAATCCCAGGCACAGCTACAGATTGGGCAAACAGGAGATTCAGAGCAGCCCTGTGAGAAGGACTTGGGGGTGGTGGTCGATGAGAACATGAACATGAGTCGACTGCAGTGTGCGCTTGCAGCCCAGAAAGCCAACTGTATCCTGGGCTGCATCAAAAGGAGCATGACCAGCAGGTCAAGGGAGGTGATCCTGCCCCTCTACTCTGCTCTCGTGAGATCTCACCTGGAGTACTGTGTGCAGTTCTGGTGTTCTCAACATCAAAAGGACATGGAGCTGTTGGAACAAGTCCAGAGGAAGGCCACAAGGAAGATCAGGGGACTGGGGCACCTCCTGTATGAAGACAGGCTGAGAAAGTTGGGGCTCTTCAGCCTGGGGAAGAGAAGTCTGCATGGAGACCTCATAGCAACCTTCCAGTATCTGAAGGGGGCCTATAGGGATGCTGGGGAGGGGCTTTTTGCTAGGGACTGTAGTGACAGGACAAGGGGTAACAGTTTCAAACTTAAACAGGGGAAGTTTAGATTTTGGATATAAGGAGGAAGTTCTTTACTGTATGGGTGGTGAGGCACAGGAATGGGTTGCCCAGGGAAGTTATGAGTGCTCCATCCCTGGCAGTGTTCAAGTCTAGGCTGGATGAAGCCTTGGGTGCCATGGTTTAGTGTGAGGTGTCCGAGCTTATGGCAGGGGTGTTGGAACTAGATGGTGTGAAGGTCCTTTCCAACCCTAACTATTCTATGATTCTATGAATAAAGCTATCCAAAATTAATGTAAATTTTACATATATGCATTGGAACACAAACTAATTTTTTTTCCCCTCACATTCGTAGGACAGGATGTGGTAACTCAAAGAGCAGCTACTCAAGCTGTGCCATGTGTTACTAACTTTATTACAGATAGAGAACTAAAATATAGAGTAACCTCTTCAGTCTCTTGGCCTCAATCACTTTAAATTAGAGGCCTCAACTCACTGACCATTAACAATTTATATAAGCTAACTCCTATGTAAGATAGGTATGTCCCTCTCTCTAGCCAGTATAAAGGCCCATAGTTCTCTAGATTGCATACCTATGTTTACGAGGTATTTTATATGTTCAAGAGATTAAATACATACATTAATTCTGGGAGATGAGTTAAAAATGCTTAATACCTGATATCCCAAAGTAATTAACATGATAAAGGACTTCATGTGTTTAGTGTTTTGATCCTACTGTGATTGTAGATGTTTGGTACATCTGCAAAGCAGCACCTGCAGATGTTTGTTTAAGAACCAAACAGTATAAATTGGGAAAAGACCCAAACAATCGAAAACCAAAGCAAATCCCACCCCATCTATGGTTTAGGATCAGAGGAAAGGATAGGGCTCCCTACTAGTTTCTAACATTTCTTTTGATGTGGCTCTTATTTAATTTTACCTCATTTTTTAAATACTGACCAAAATTTAAGAGAGTCCTCCCCTAGCTCCTCCATCGGCTTAACTGCCTAATTTGGCATCATGTTCATATGAGTTATCAGTACGTTTGGAGTCATTAGATCAACTCACCTAATTCTTCAGCTAATGATGGTGAAGTGTAAGATCAGACATCCTAAAGTTTACTTTCTCATGGAAAAGACAGTTCAAATAAAATATTTATATATTAGAATGTAGGAAAAAAAAAAAAATATGAGGTCTCCCTTCTCTGGTAATGACAGCAATAAAAAGTACCCACTGAAATAGGAATAGGTCCTGAGATAAATTTCTTGAGACAGTTCTTATGCACAGAAGAGAAAATTTTGGTAAGGAATTGAAGTATTTAGGAATGTATCTTTATTTTGAAACTATGGAAACATAAAATAAAAAACCAAATCAACAAATATAATTATTACTACAGTAAAACCCAAACAAAACTGCAACCTTATACAAAGTTCAGACAACAAAAGAAGCCTTCATGTAGTAACCGAGTATATATTATTATCCCTTCTCCAGAGGCTAAAGAAAACAACTGGAAGGTCAATGTATCCCATCAGTCTCCACCTTGAAGATTAATTTTTCTAGCTATCTCAGACGGCTATCCCTCAGTTAATACACACAATTACGATATCAATTTCTTCTTCTGTTAATAAATTCAGTTACCAGGCTAAACAACCAGTAAACTTTGGGTGTCGAAGTCAACCTGGGTAATGAAAACTCTCACTCAGCTGTGTTGAATCCTAGTTCATCCACATTCTAGTATCATCACAGAAACATAGAATCATTTAGGTTGGAAAAGACTTTTAAGATTGAGTCCATGTGATATCCTAGCGCTGCCAAGTCCACCACTAAACCATGTCCCTAAGCACCACAGCTACACATCTTCTAAATACCTCCAGGGACGGTGACTCCACCACTTCCCTGGGCAGCCTGTTCCAATGCTTCACCTTTTGGTGAAGACATTTTCCTTAATATCCAATCTAAACGTCCCCAGTACAGCTTTAGGCTGTTTCCTCTTGTTACTTGGGAGAAGAGACCAACACCCACCTCACTACAACCTCCTTTCAGGTAGTTGTAGAAAGCGATATGATCTCCCCTGAGCCCCCTTTACCAGCTTCATTCTGGTAAGGGAATGGGGAAAGGATTTAAATCATGTTTTCTATATCCCTGGAAAGCTCCCTTCTGTTCATTACTTCCTCTTCTCATAAAGTTCCACTATAAGTAACAAATATTACTGAGTGTAGTTATCAAATATTCATATTGAATAGGGAAGGCTGCCACAAAAATCCAGTGACTTAAGTAAAAGGAATACCATGACCTGGAACCCATGAAAATACCAGCCTCTCAACTTGTGTTGCATTAAGCAGGCATACGCCAAGACATAGTTTACCTGTGGTTCTATTAAGCTCTTCTATCTGTGAGCGAATTGAACATAATCTGAGGCATATCCTGTTTGCAGCTTACTTAAAATGGTTTCCCTCTTTCTTAAATTGGTTAATTTAGATTTTAGAAATAGAAACCTATCAGAAGAGTGTTCATTACGGCAATGCATCCTACTTTTCTGTGGTTGAAGGCTTGCTAAAATTCCTGGACTTTGCTCCTAAAATTGCATAGCTCCATTAAGTGCTGTACCCAGATAGCCAAATTTGTTTTGAAACCTGAAAACTGGCTTGTGATACCCAGTTTTGTTCCTGCCCAAAAAGCTATCCTGATTCAAGTAGACAAAGCAGTCTGTCCAGAGGTAACTGAAGTATCGATATGTGTTCTGTACTGCAACATACCATGTACACTCATCTATTTTCAAATACAAAGAAATCAGCTTAAAGACTAAGAAAGATAAAAAGAAAAATATATGTAACAATTATTTGCTCATGCTGAATATCTGCTGAGATTTCATTCCATTTCTCTGTTTATGACATTAAGTATTCTTGATGTTATCTTTTCAATTTCATATTTTATCATTGTCCTATGCCACAAGGAGAGGGGAGAAAAATAAATCAACAACGGGAAGTTTGAATAGTGTAGAATAAATTCATTCTTAGTTTTCTAAACCTCGGTTTTCAGATTTTTGAAAACCTAGGGCAAATATGGTCAAGCTTGTGGGGTCAGATAACAGGTTTTTTCTTTGATTCCTCTATATGGAGTTAGGTAAACATAATCAGACAATAAAGCATGAGAAAAACTCTTTCCCCTGATGAAATCAAAACCCTCACAAAAAAGTCCTCTTTTTAAGGTACCATCACAAACTGTTGTAACATCAAGACCATGCTACTAACAAGGTACTGTTACAGTCTTTCAGACAAAGAAAGAGCAGATATTAGCAATCCTGTTTTTTGCAAACTTTGAGGAAGTAAAATTTGCTAAGAAATTGCATAGATAAGTAATTCTTCTGATCTTCCTTTAAAGAGTCGTTTTGGTTTTTTTTTAAACAATACCATACCAAGGGTCAAACTTTACAGTATATGCTGAAAGTAAAGAGATTGATTAGCCCAATATCCTCCAAAACCCAAATATTCTTTCCTGAAATTACTTAACTGTAGCTTCTTATCTTGGTTTTGTTAGAAAAGAGGAGTTCGAGTCCAACTAACCCACATTACCCCAGATCATTCAGCCTATGCCTGGCTATCATCTTTCCTTCTGCCATTCAAATGAAAACTGCATTTGCTCCCTGTATTTCCTTCCTTTTTCACTCATGACGTGTAAGTTTTTGCTGGGTGATTGATGTACATATTGCCTTAGGCATGTATGATAGAAATACAAAAGACATCTATTTTTGGAATGAAACAAAGATGATACTGCACTTATCAAGCAACTTACAGACACAACCCACCAGTTCTGGTTCAATTTAAATGCCAACTTCCCTTTAGAGTATTCCAAAACTTGAAAATAAAGCTTCCAAATGTTCCTACCCCAACAAAGGGAAAAGCAGAAGGATGCCCTGGTTTTCCCTACATCTGCTTAATGTCCTTTATTTGTACCTTTGCAAAGCATTGGCTTACAATGAAAAAAACCCTCAAACCAACCAAACAAACACCCTCCACCCCCCAAAAAATAATACAAAACCAAAAAAAACCTAACAACCAAAACACCTAACAAAAACAAGAAAACAAAACAAAAACCCCAACAAATTAAAAAAAAGAAAAAACAACAAAACAAATAAAACCAAAACACCAACCAAAAAGACCCCACAACCCAACCCCCAGACAGAAACATAACTCCAGTATTTCTTTTGGATTGTACATTTGTGCTTTGCTGCAACAACAGCTTCAGAAAAAATGAAACTAAATTCTCTCACAGGAGGAAAAAATCCCAGAACATTAAGGGAACACGTGCATTTACATGGCAAAGAAAGATGAATTAAGAAGCATGCTTAAAGAATTCCATGAGTAACATTTTGTGTTTTCTCTACACCCTTTGAATTACTGGCTAAACAATGCTTCACGAATCAGACATAACTTGAGTCACAAAATACACTGAAGTCAGGGCTGATAAAGTTTCACTGCTTGTTTCCAGATCAGATTTTGTCCCCTGTGTACATATAGGAGAGTGGTTTTAACCAGAGAAAACTCATTTCTAATGTCTATCTGATGATATTTCCTTACTCGACACTTTTTTAAGAAAAATATCCCCCTTAGTAAGATGTATATATATTAAACAATGTAAAGAGCATTATGGCTGTTGTTCAGTCAATAGATACATAATTTATTCTATTTCAATCAGAGTTCTTAAAGATTTTGAATAAAGGTGCAGGAGTTTAGATACTTGTTTAAACTACTTGTTCTTAACATTCAGAAAACAAAAGTGAAAGAGTATGGCAAATTTATACCTAAAAATCTAGTTTAAGACATGGAAGTGACTTGAAAAATACCCTGAGAAGTGACAGAACCTCTTTGCTATATAGATCAACTCAGTAATTCTCTTTGAATGGGAAGTTCTGCGTGACTAAATAATGAAAAGACAAATATGGGTAAATTGTTGGCAATTTACAGCTCCCTCTGCAGATTTAAGATTGCCCACTGATGCATATGCAGAAGACTGCTTTGAATATATAACTTGCCTGCTGTAGCTTTTGGAAATCTGGTTACCTAGCTAGACTATTATGAAACTGACATTTACTGTATGTGCAATTATGGAATATACAGTGTCACTGCTTTCAAATGTCACCTCTTTGCTACAGTTCTTATCTTGCAGAAAATGTCCTTGCCTCCCTTGAGAGAATCAGTCTGATTCAACTAGCACCAAGGAACACTGGCAAGATATTTACAAAAGCAATTAGCTCTTCTGAGTGCCTAATTTGACATCTTCAAAGGGTCTCACTTTAGAGATAAAGTTGTCAAACTGCTGGAGAATAAGCCCCATTATAAGTCCCCCCTCTTCTCAAGGCAGCAGCTAAAATTTTGACTCTTAAAAAGATTTGATTCTTTTCTGTTATGTTCACATATAATTCTTTACGAAAAGACACAGAATGGAGGATACACGTCACCTTATTTGTAGGAAGTCTCACAAGTCTATATAAGAAAATTAATAAAATAGTCACAGACATTTTTTTGTAGGATTACAATTCCTCCTCTCCTTCTCTACATATAGGCAGCGCTAAGGTTGACAGTGTGTGCTTGGGTTATATGAAGGGCAAGTTAACTTCATTTTTTTCTGTCTATACCAATATTTTCAGACTACTAATATGCATTTACTACTAACTTGAAGAACTCATTTCTATTCTTAAGAGAGCTTGCATCCATTTTGCAGTATTTGGCATTTAAAAACAAATGTAAACAAATAGATGAGTGCTTTATACCTCTCTTTATGTCAGCCTTTATTATAAAGATATATTTGTATTACCTTTGTTGGAAAGAGACATTTTGGAATGCAAATTCTCTAGGACCATCTCTGTGAGAGACTGCATGTGTTTGCAAGTATGGCATTACAGAAATAGTTCTAAACAAACAGCAATGAGTAAATTCACTTTTCTTGTCTGGATATTTTTTTTTTCCAGACATGCAAAATTGACTCTTATGGTCACAGTTTGTTTGAACTCTGCTGCCTGCTCTAGGAAAACACTCTATTATAAACAGTGCAGATGGTTTCAGGGGAATTATTTCTGTTAGAATAAGCAACAATTTTCCTTGACCTATGAAGTCAATATCAAAGTGAAGCTTTGGTCTTAAAATGGGAACAACTGAGAACTATGTTTTGGTATTTTTTAACAGAAATTCTATTATATGTTTTCATTCCATAACAACGCCTGCAGATATTCCAAGCCTGCTGCCAAGAAAACTTGTCTATTGAGTAAAACTTCACAAAGGCTAACAATATTTTCCTCCACCAGAGGTACAAACACTGATGGTTTCAGATCAAATACAGAAAGGAAACCAGTATCTACCATGAAGAACTGGTAGTGGTCAGGAATACATCTTTACTACTAACGTGCTGGGTAAAAAGTTACCTTCAGAGGTTTCATTGTTTCTCCAGTTTTAGGTACTTCCCAATATTCACTACATATAGTTTTGGAAAAGACAGGAACATACAAAGCAAAGAAATAAGGGGAAAATTGGGTTGAAATCACAGTTTGCTGTTCTGGGTTCAGCAATAGTAGTCAATTTTTCTCCTTCTTAGTAGCTGATGCAGCACTGTGTTTTGACTTTCAGCCTGGGAACATAGCTGATAACACTGATGTTTTTAGTTTAAGTAATGTNCAGGAACATACAAAGCAAAGAAATAAGGGGAAAATTGGGTTGAAATCACAGTTTGCTGTTCTGGGTTCAGCAATAGTAGTCAATTTTTCTCCTTCTTAGTAGCTGATGCAGCACTGTGTTTTGACTTTCAGCCTGGGAACATAGCTGATAACACTGATGTTTTTAGTTGTTGCTAAGTAATGTTTATTCTGATCAAGGACTTTCTGAGTCTCATGCTCTGCCAGGGAGGAGGGGAAGCCAGAAGGAAGCAGAGACAGGACACCTGACCCAAACTGACCAAAGAGGTATTCCATACCACAGCACGTCATGCCTGGGGAGGTAATGGGGAGTTACCTGGAAGGACACACACCTCCTGATCGGGCTCATAGGGGGAGTAATAACTGGGTTTAAACCACAATAGTTCTTTTTTGGCACTCAACGTGGGGCACAAAGGGTTGAGATAACGACAAATCTGACCGGATTGGTAGTCACTCGTCACAATGCTGATTTATTGGCTCTCAAAGTTTTTCCTCTTGATCTCACAGTCTCAGGACATCATATATTACTTACAGCCAGTATTTGCTTTGTTTATCTGGGGGAGGCCTTGGCCTAAGGTTCTTGTCTCATTGTACTTTATGATAATGACTTGTAATACAATAGCATCGTTGATCATGAAACTGATCTGGTTTATGTTCCCCGTGTGGTCACCACCTTTATACCTATAAGTGACTGGACTGTGGGTTTCAAGAATTAAGATGAGCCTGAGCTCACTGTCAGCTATGATTGTCAAAAATAAGGTAGCAGAGACATTAATATGAACTTCAGATGACAGTTCCATTACAAGTAAGAGATAAAAAAAAAAAAA
>NDXB01006000.1:1403-17666 GCA_002631895.1 Agapornis roseicollis | reverse complement strand
AAAAAAAACAAAAAACCAAAAAAAAAAAAAAAAAAAAAAAAAAAAGAATGCTTTAGCATGTTTGGTTTTGATCTCAGTCCATACACTAAACAGATTTATCTACAGCTTTTTGTTACACTGTAAGTAATGGAAAGGATCAGCTCGTAAAGTCAACCTCTGAATACTGAGCCTCACCTGAAATTAAGAGTTTGAACTAATGTATAGATTAAAAACAGACCTGCAAATTTTGTAGTGTAACAGAATGAAAAGGGTACAAAAACTCAAGGGCTACTCATCAAGTTATTTGAATTAGGAGACACTTTAATAACCTGTAATTATTTAATTATATGAATTAGCAAAGACTCCATGGCAGAACTCAAGCTTTTATATAATTTAAAAATAAATTTGGAGTGCTGAAGCCATTGGATTTGTTCTTGTAGTCTGAAGTCCTGATCTCACAGTTCAGTAATTACCAGAATGAATACTTTTTTACCCTTGTTTAACTAGAATATAAGACCTAATATAAGTCTATGTCTGTGTGAACATCTTGTCTCTTGGTTACCGTGGTTCTCTGAAGGAGTTCACTGAGCACAGGGAAAGACATTACTATTTCCATTCAAATTTATAAACAGATAAAGCAGAAAATATACACAATGATCACTCATACTGACAGCTGTGCTACAGAGATGAGGGGCTGAAGGAAATTTAGAAGTTAAACAATTTTTCACTTGTGGAGTGATAAAGTTCTGGATGAATTACATGACTGAGCTTAGTCAAAATAAAAGCTTCCAAACAGTTTTGGGTGGGCAAGACCCTTTTCATTTGGGTGGCTATAAATGCACAAAATTACCCAGGAGAATCAGATGGAAGGTCCTTTGTACACTAGTAGCCAACAGCAAACATCTATAAAAGGGACAGGATAAATATGCAATAACATTTCTAGAATGGTCTCTTGGTCTCCAGCCATTTGTGATTCAAAGACTTTTTATTTGCATTTAATAACTTTCAATGGATAGAAGCTGCCAGAGAAATCAAGTAACTTCTGTCAGCAAGCTTCAGAGCTTCAGAATATTTTGGTATGCAGTAACAACACAGTACTTCTGTACAACCACTGAGGTATTGCCGACTGAAGATAAGTGTCACAGTGAACAGCATAGAAATAGAAGCAACAACAGATTCAGTTTGAAGGAGGAGTAAAAAACATGACCTTCTCTTCTGCTAGCTTTCCAACAATGACAAAGGAGGTTCTTGACTCTTTTATAACCTTGGACTAAGAAAAGTAAAAATAAAGCGTACCCTCCAATGCTTTGGTAAGGGTATTTATTCCTCCTTTCCTCTGCAACTTGAGAGAATAAACTTTTGATGACTCAGGAAAAAAAAACCCACAAAACAAAGAATAAAAACATTTACACATAGCAGGAATGGGAGCTTAAAGAGGACTCTGATGTCTACCTCCTTTTGGAGATGTGCAGCAGTATTTGCAGTACTAAATGCTTACTCAAACCAAAACCTATCATCTGCATAAATGTTAAGAGTTCTTAATCCCAAAGACGGCTTCAGGCATTCTAATTTTTTTTTACATGGTAATGCCAGTTTAAGTTTGCAGCATTCTTTTCATATTTGCTTAGAAATTTTACTGCTACAACACAAATGACAAGTCTTATAAGAATATTTATCTGCAGACATTACTTTATTGACCCTTATTTTTTTCAACAGTTCTGTTTATTTTGGCAATTTCTCTCTTTCCCAAACACAGCTGCTATTTATTTTTTCAGGGCTTTGTGTAAACCTCAGATTCACAAATGCCTTTCAGCTACTATCTCCAAAGGTTCCACTTCTAAGTGAAATTTTCAGAAAGAAAAAGAATCATTTCTTCAAAGCATCTTGCTCTTTTGGAGCTACTACTTAGTACAAACAAATAGTTACTGATGCATTCTGAGCCCATGGATTGCCAACAAGTTCATGAACTACATCTCCATGTTTGAGAAGATAAAGCACCTTTGAGATCTTGTTAGAATGACTTGTGATTATTAGAATTGATCTGAATGTACATTAATTAAAACACAAAAACTATTTTCTCTGCACTAAAAACATTCAGTTCCCTGAACATCCAACAGTGCAAGACTTGATGAGATTTTGGTGTACCTCATCTTTTGCTATGGTATCTGCAGATGTATCACACATGGCCTTGTTATTTATTTGTAAATGGAACGTACCTGTATTTTATGGTTCTCTGTATAATTTTCAAGTACAAATGTGACAATTATTTTTGAGGGAACATCTGTTCTAAGCAATTTACCCAGATTTATACTTCACTGTCAGAATGATACAATTGCAGCTGAAAAACAACCTCCATACTTAGTGACATATTGGGTGACATCATTCCAGTAGATTTGTGGTCCATGCCTGTCACAACTCATTCTTCATGCATGGGACTTTATTTACTTTTTTTTTTTTTTAATGGGCATATAGCAAAATTAGATCAAATCTCTAAGCAGCCATAGCCTTAACGTCAACTGTCCACTAATTATTAACTTAAGTATTGAGTAAGCTACTTTTATAAAGGTCCCACAGTTCTTCCTGGTGATTATTATTCAATATAAGAGGAAGAAGTTACACTCCTCACAGTTATTTCTTCCTCGCTGGCCTCACAATAAAATCAATCCTTAAGAATAACTTTAAATAACAAAAAGTGATCTCAGAAGTCCTCTTGGAGAAGAGGTTCCAATTTGAGGCCACATGAAGGCAGTCCTGGAATAAATGTAAAAAGTAATAAGCACCATGGAGCAACCAGGATGAATGGATTCCAAAAGGGGAAATTTCCTACAGTAGGGAGCCCTTCCACAAAACAGTTGTTGGATATTAATATTATAACATCAAGATTTCTTTATATATATAAAACTATCAGATCTTTTGTCCCCTTCACAGTAAATTTAGTTGCACAAACCATATACCTAAATGCCCAAAATCTAGCAATAAACCTACTGCTCTCCAAAATTTTTGTTTTTTTCAGGAAAGTGGCCCAGCAGACACTTTAAAATAATGAGTTATCAACATATGCTCAAAATTACTGATGTCATCTCAATTGTAATGGAATTTGAGCAATTTTGATAATTTGTGACATCTGCAGTCCTTCACGCCCTTCAGAGGAAAGGAATGCTATTAGGAAGTACTGATTCTCCTCTCCCATTGGGAAGAAAGTAATAAAATGGAGGCCTAATAAACTTGAGATAGGCAGGGAAAACAGGGTCTTTGAGGGCACCTACTAATATAAGTAGGTTTGAGGATTTTTTAATTTATCTCAAAGGCAAGCATATTATCTGTTGAAATCTGAATTTTAATTACCTAATTATATTTACCATTCTTGCTTAAACTGTCAGTGCTGGGATCCATGGTGCCCTTTTGTTTTGCAGAGCACTATAGAAATAATGAAAATATTCATACTGCACAACTTCGCAGATGATAATAAAGTAGTAAATTTTTGTAGAATCAAAACCTAAAACACTCTTATCTAGCTTGAGACATGAATCTATTTTTCTCCCAAGCCAGACAAACAGTATGAGACCTCTGCAAAAATAATTGTTTCAGAATTGATTGTTAATAAGCTCATAACCGTCTAAATGAACTGAAAAATGGATTCAAAACCACTTAGTTGTAATAAAAGTGAAACTAACACAATTGAAAACAAACTAATATTTTAGATTGGAAATCAGATATTTTAGACATCATTTTGGTATCTCTTCACTGTTTTAGTGTAAGAAAGGGCAACCTTTGTAAATAATCACTGATTAAAGTGGCTTGTTACTTAAATAGTATTCAAAGTTAAGACACAACGAAGATGCCACAGTGATGGAGTTCTCAATTAAACTACAATAAATTTAGCTGGTATTATCACAGTTACTGAATTCTTTACACTGTGATAAGATCAAAATAATTGATTGGTGTGCTTTCTACTGAGAACCTGAACAGTACGAGAAAGTAGGCATCTGAATGTTAACAGTATGCAGAAAAGTGGCATTTACATAAAGATCCCCATCCACTGGCTATTTACCTTTGGGAGGACAGCATGTGATAGTTTGAACTGGCTTCACAGACACAAGTAAAGCAACCTTATTGACAAAGCATCTCACAATGGATATCATTTTGTAGCCCAGAGAATACTTTTAGGACACATTTTATTATCACAAATTTCAAAATACCAAGTACCATTCTCTGCGTAGACATTCCAGAATTTTATTGAATTCTGCACACTTTTCAAGTTAGGATAAAGCTGAAAGGAAAATATGGAGCTGATATTTTTACACTTAACCTTTTTTATCAGTTAAGCATTTGAGCTATGATCATTAGGACACTTATGTAGCACTGCCTATGATGCAAGGTAGAGATTGAGAATTTTAGCAAATTACAATTTAGAGTGATCCAAACCTGACATTGGCTTCAGGTCCAAATCTCAAAAAACCACTTGCAAGAGTAAGTCAAACAATTGCATATAATTAAGAAACCCTAACTGTGGTCTTATAAGCAGAAGTCCAAATTTGTATTATAAAGAATACATAAAACTTCAAGTCTTTCTAAAAGATACCACACTACATACTCATAAAATTCTACACACTTCATAATCTATATATTTATACCTGAAATATATAACAAAAATCAAACTGAAAACTTTATGAAGATTTATCACAGTATACATATTTATCTATTTTTAGAAAGTGACCTTATCAACACTGAACTTGGTCTAACAGTATTTCAAAGGCAGTCTGACAGAGAGGTATGGATGACAAAGCTGTGATCTAGATGACTAAGTTGTCACCTGTGTATGAAAGGCACAGCATAGGCTAAAAAAGACTACTACAGTTAACGAGAAGGCTGGTATATGGTAGAACCACCTTGAATTTCATGTTTGGAGTATATGTCAGTTACTAGTAATGAAATTATTGCTTTCACCCAGAAGGAATCAGTTTAAGCTAAAAATCAGGAGTTACTTTAAATACAGAATCATCTTCCTTTGGGCTAATAAGATCTATGTAGTGCTGGTCAAACCTTGTATAATAAAGTCCTAATGTGCTATATGCAACCTACTGACTCAACTCACATATTTTGTAGACATTAATAAATTCTATATTTTGGTACATATTTCTTTAAGATCTTAAGTTTTACGTGAATGCAGAAAAAAAGTCAGTAATATCCTCCAAATAGCTAAAGATTTTTGCAGTATTATGTAGGTCACATTTATGAGAAGAAATGAATCTCTCTTTCCTCCATCTTATGTAGCCAAAGGAGGCACCATAGGCAACAAAACACAATGCTTCAAATAACTTCCAAAAGCAGATGAAAGCTGAAGAAATCCAAAGAAGAGGACTTCAAGAACACAGGAGAATCTAGGACAGGTTAAATGTCTGTGTTTTAAATTAGACCAGTGGTTAACAAAACAATCATAGGATGTTGATATAAATCCTGTTTAAGCTTTGGATAGCAGCCAGACCTTAAAAGTTATGGGCACAAGCTGAAAGCAGAAGCTCCAGAACCTTAAACTAGTCACTAATAGCCAATTAAAGGTCAGTGAAAAAATAGCACAATCTCAAGCACTGGGAAAAGACTGCTCTTACATTAACAAAAGAAGCAGCAGCTAAGCAAGGGAAAAGTATCCAGCTGAAGGCACTGCTGTGGCCTGGGGAATTAACATCCCTCCCCCCCAGAAGGATTTTGCATCCTGTAATCTAGAGATAGAAAAGAGAGTTGGGAACTGTCTAGAAACTAAACCATTTTGTAACAGAATAAGATCCCAAACTGGGAGTGAGGAATGGAAGAGAAGATGGTAGAGAAGGCAAAACAATAGCCACTTCGGTTCTAGCTTTCCTTGCAGAAGATCTATCAAGTGTCAATATGCCTTCTCAGCTAAGCCCATCACTGGTAGCCACCATTGCCAACTCTACATTATCAGCTCCGTGGAATTTTATATTCACATCAAATTTAGGACACAGATGCTAAGGCTTTGAATATGTGGTGTTACAGATACTAAAAAGTAATTTGTAGTGGTAGTGATAATGTCATTCAAGTAATAATTGAAATAATGTTTCTACAAATCCAACATCTGATCCAGTCACCACATCATGAAAAGATATGCAGCAAAATTCAGTTACTCCACAATCACAGTCCAAGTGAGAGTTTTTTGCTATTTTGTCAGAGGGTGAACCTGGTTAGAAATTTGTCAGCAGGTCAGATTTGTGACATTTTGTCACTGATCTACAGATTCTAAATGAGAAAGCAGCTTGCAATGAACTACTTAAGGCTAAGGAAATAAAAAGAAGGAAAAAAATCAGTTTTAATACCTATGTTACTCTTCCATTAGAATTGGAGCAACATTTGCCTCTTCAATTAAGAAACAGTTTTCATAAGTTTTTATTCACTGCCAGATTTAGGGTCTTCTAATAGACTTTAAAAATGATGTTGCAAGCAAGCAAAAGAAACCTTACAAGGAGCTTCGCAAAACAAAACCTTAACTAATCAGTGGCCAGTTTAGTGACTATAACATTCAAGACATTTAGGTGATCCTAACACCATCTTTTTCCATCTGCTGTTGTCTAGATCAGTCATTCCAGACTGAACCTTAAGTGGCTGCTAACAAGAAAAGGAAACCTCTTACTGTAGACTTATATGATTTGATAGAAACCCAAGCTACTAAGAAACAAAGCAGCTATTTACTCAATGACCCAGCTAATCTGCAGATGACAAGTACATAGCTCCCTGCTGCATTAACAGAAGCAGTAGGTTTAACTAGCAGAGGATACACATGTGGATTAATATATGTAAGTCTGTAACATTGGCACCTGTATTCTGGAAAGCCTGAATATGACATTATTAAGAAAGGGACTTGAGAGAAGCTTTGATTTTCCACAGAAAACTACCAGATTTCCACCCAAAACACTATCAGTCATACATACAAATGTCTGAGAAAAGAATACCTAACCTCTTTTTAGACACTTCCAAATATGCATGAATTCTTACCTTTTCCTAGTCTTCAGCATCTTTCGCTATCTTCCATGGGCTTTCTAAAGATTGTCATGGATAGTTTTGTGATTGGGCTTTGAATTTACTTCTAAAGAATTAGTAATTCTGTGTTCAGAGAGCAGCTGCCTGGTTTTCCATCTTAAGAGAAAGGTTTACTCTTGCACCTCAAAGCATGGATGTTCTTACGGAAATAAATTAAATACTTCTGGCCTGAAGAATCTCTGAAGCTAAACACACCTACTCTGTCTATTACTGAAACATGGAAGAGACACATAATGGTTTATTTCAAAGCTGCTGACCAGGGTTTCAGTGGGGAACTGTTCAACAAGATCTGCTCAGAAAAAAAAAAAATGAAAGCAGCTCATGAAAATTTACACAGTAAGTCATGTCTCATTCTGAAGGATTCCAGAAGCTCAGTCTGGGATAAAATGCAGCAGTATAGAGGATCATCAGATATCTCTTTTTGTAACAAAGAATTCACAGTGTCTGCCTTCTCTTTTGGTACAAAAGACAACACAGCATAAATGAGTAACTTTAAAAGTGTATGGCTGGGGCTGCTTTTTAAAAAGGTGCTTCAGTAGGGACCTATTGAAATAACAATCAACATGAAAAACTGTTTTATTGTGAAGGTGACAGAACATCACAATAGGTTGCCCAGGGAGGTTGTCCAAGGAGTCTCCTTCTCTGAAGTTATGCAAGAGCTGTCTGGACACAATCCTGAGCAACGTGCTCTAGGTAACCCTGCTTGAACAGGGACATTGGACTAGATGATACCCATTGGACCCTTCCAACCTCAACCATTTTGTGACATATTTAAATTAAAATCTTTAGAGTATTTCAGGAATGGCTTATTCTCATAAAATAACAAAAATGAATATGTAACTTCAGTGAAAAGAAAGAAAACAGCATTGTGATTTGGAAAATGTGTTTTCAGGTAATGAAAGGGGTTTGAGCATAACTAAACTTATACTTGTCACACAAGGTTCAATATATTGCAGTAGAAAAATACAAAGCAGCATTGCAAGTTCTAATTCATGAAAACAGGTAATTAGAGAATCTCATTAACAAAATAAAACTTAAGGACCTCTTTGCCATAAACTTTAATCTGTGAAATTGTTCATTTATTCTGTCTTTTCTCATAGTACATTCAGATAATGAAAAAATAGCAATTTTATTTCCAGAAAATGCTTGGTAAAATGGGTATTTTATGTTACTTACCTGTTTTTATTTCTAATAAGCTTTTTTTCTTTTGTTGCCTCTCCTGCTTTTCTTTTTCTGCTTTTTCCTTAGCTATTTTAGCACGCCTCTGTTTTTCTTCTGCTTCTCTTTTTCTCATATTCTCCTTTACTGCTTGCTATGAAAAAGAAAGTTCCATTAAAACCAAAGTCTTAGCAAAAACAAAGCTGAACCTTAAAAACAAAGAAAAAAGCTTTAAAATCACATCTCCTAAATATTAACCCTGATTTATCAAGGCAAATAAATATTTTACATTCCTTATTTAGTGCATTTTATTCAAAAAAGTAAGCAAATTCAGAATACTTTAAAAGCATACTAATTGCCCCCAAATGGGGATTAGAAATTAAGCAAGAAATGCATCTTAAGAATACACACGTTAATGGAAGAAAATCCAAAATATCTAAACCACTTGGTTTTACAAAACTGTTGCTGTTTGTATTTCTAGAATAGTTTCAACATTTATTCTTTTTCCTGCTGCCACTATATCAAGTAAAACAAGGCTGCTTGGGTAACTTCAGCTGTGCTTTGGTCTTATCTTATCCACATATGCACTAATTCACTGGTCTTATAAATTTCTGTCTTCAGGTTAATACCCATATACCATTGTTTATTTTGAATTATAAATAAATACTGCATAACTTCCAATGAAGCCCAAAACAGAACCAGGATTTTTAAATAATTATTTTGCGTACTCAGTCATTAAATAAGAAACTGTCACTTTCAATACTTTAACAAAGCCATTTTAGGATTATTTTTTCATTATTTCAGTGTTAACTATTTTCACTGGTAAATTCTTAGTGCTCTCCAGTGCCTTCCATTAAATGTGAAGTGCCAGGCACCTGTTCTTCATTGCAGAAAGTTTATCTTTTCAGAACGCAGTTACACACAAAATCCCGTCCTTCAAAATAGATCAAAGTGTCCCCCCCTACACAATGGCTAACATCTTCACAGGGTCTGAGTCAGAGGCTCCCTGTTGACAGGGATATATAATGTTCCATGTTGGTTTTAGTGGGAAAATGCCCAGCCTGCCCTTAGAGAAAAATACAAACAAACAAACAAAAAGTAAAAGTACTATAAAGTACAGATTGAGGATTACTGCAATATATGCACAGGCACCGTTTGCAGCATAACTGCAATAGATATTGAACAAAGGAAGGGAAAAAAATATCTTGTGAGGGAATACCTGCCTTTGATAACCAAACAATAAGCTTTTAATCATGAAAAATGAGAATGAAATGGACTTTTTAAACAAAGAAAAGCTGTACTTCCACAGTGTCTTCTCCAGAGTCACCTCTGTCAGTTTTCTTGACACTAGGGGAGGAGGGGAGAAGCCTACTATAAACTGCTAAAATTCTGAATTGAATTAATTTTAACAAATTATTTGCTGATATTGAATTAATTTTAACAAATTATTTGCTGATATTTAGACTGGGCATTCTGTAAACTGCTAGGCAAAACTCAAATGGGACTTCAGCACAAGCATAAATTTGACAGAAACGACACACTTTCCTAACAGAGTGAAAAGGAAATTTCTAACTTTGCATATATACTTTTTCCCCAAAAAATTATAGCAGGAGAACTTCAGCCACAGACTGCAGCCATCCAAATGTAGATGTCTATTTATTTCTAATCACACTTATTAACTGGGCTTAACTTAGTAGGTCACACCTTCATTTTCAACACTTTGAAGTATCACACCTTGCCTCCAGCCTTTCTCTAGCAGGGCACTGGTCTTCCATAAGTTCTGTGTTGTAACTTAAAATTTCATGATGATGATGTCTTGGATACTATTTAAGACACCTCCGCAGGATACTACACACTTCTCTTATTAGATCTCCTTTGAGTCACTGGGTAGATAATTCTCCCGAATTCTGCTAACTGTACTGAGTATGTATTGACTATAACACAAAATTGAATGCCCAAGCTCACATTCAGATGCCAATATTTAGAGGTCTATGCCCTAGTGCCAAATCTACATGATTCTGTGTGCTTTCAACAACAACAAAAAAAAAAAAGGTTGTCCTGGGTTCAGCAGTAGCAGACATTTTTTCTCCTTGGTAGCTGATGCAGCACTGTTTTTTTGACTTTCAGCCTCAGAATGGTGCTGATAGCACCAATATTTTTAGTTACTGCTCAAATGTTTGGTCTGAGCAAGGACTTTCTGAGCCTCATGCTCTGCCAGGGAGCAGGAGAGGCCGGGAGAAAGCAGGGAACAGGACACCTGACCCAAACTGACCAAAGAGGTATTCCATACCATAGCACGTCATGCCCAGGATGTAACTGGGAGTTACCCGGAAGGGCTAGGGCACTGATGGGTTGGATGAGGTATTGGTCAGTGCTGGGTTGGGAAGGGTGGGGCGAAATATCTGTTGATGGGTGGTGAGGTGCTGCATTCTCTTCCCTTGTTATTTCCTTTATCGTTATTATTATTGGTGGTAGCAGTAGTGATTTGTGTTATGCCTTAGTTACTAAACTGTTCTTATCACAACCTGTGGGAGTTGCATTCTTATGATTCTCCTCCTCATCCCTCCCGGATCAGGGGGAGGGCAAGAAGGGGAGAGGGGGAAGGAGAGAGAGACTGCATGATTTATGGCTGATTGGCTTTAAACCATGACATAGGTGTATAAAGTTCTGCAAAATGCTTATACCACAAATTGTCCAAAAATTTACTAAGATGAACACATGCTTGTCTCTCATACTGTTTGCTTTTCAAAGATTAAATATCTTAACACTTCCTTGCTCAAAAGGCCTAAAGAGTTTGGCGTGGTCTGTGCCCTAGATTTGGTGCTCACAGAGTGTGAGTAGCTGTCACAGTCACCAAACAACACTGAAATACAAAGTGCACACCAAAGTTAAGTACAAAGCACACACCAAAGAACCTGAAGTCTGTGGCTCTATATTTAAACATGTTTTTTAAAATGTTTTAAACATTTTCATTAACTGAGAACCAAAAAAACTCACATTATAAGTAGGTAAGTACTGTACACAAATTATCAACTTTGCTTGACAACGGGGATGACTGAACTTCACTTTCCTGAAACCTACTGGTGACTTAAGTAGTCTTTTAGTCTTGGACTTTTTAAGAAGCTGACGATTTTTCAGCACTAAGCTTAAAATGATTTTGAACTAAGTTTTCTTTGATGCCAACCACCTTCAGTTTCTGACAGTAATCAAGATCAATGCTAAACAATTATGAAAATCAGACCTTAGGTGTCTCACACTAGGCATCTCAAAAATCTTTTCCAAAAGGTCTCAAAACTGAGCAGCTACTCAATATTTTATTTAGCGTCATTGAATGATAAGGGGTTTCATGCCTTATCTACACATCTTTTTCATACAGCCTTCAAACTGTGCACTGCAAGACAGAATTATTAATTTTCCTCAAGGTTTCTTCTATCATGCTCATCAATAACATCTAACTGGGTTGAAGCATTAATTAATCTGCCTTTATAATATTGCTGCAAAGCAGAGGTTAGTATCAGTGATAATTCTACAGACACAGAAAAAAAAATACGGGAGTTTTCAATTTAGTATGAACATAAGCATTTAGAATTCTTATTCTGCAGTGTTTAAATAGGAGGTATGGTTTAACCATCAGAAAATTAAAGTAATATAACTGTTTCATAATATTTACCAATTTTGAAATCAGATTTCTGAGTTTCATTTTAGGCATTGACCAAGTTAGGAAAACATTATCACTGCTCACATTGAAAAATCTGGCACACACAACTTGCCAAACAAAATCATTCTGATGAAAGACTGTGCCTTCTAGGGTTTTAGTTGTTAAACTGTGAAGGCCTGGTGAGCTTTACATGTTCCAATGCTTGCTAAATATGGGTTCCATTTTAAGCCCTATCCTCAAAATTAAGTCCTTTCCTTTTCCTTTCTGATGAAACCAGAATTTCAAAGCTTTTCTCAGTATCTACAAAAGAAGTATTTTTCCCCCATCTACATCCTCAAATATTTTTGAAATTATTAAAAAGAAACACAACCATCCAAGCAAAACCAAAGAAGACTGGGGAACACGCAAGCAAATTCAGTGTGTTGTAATAGTAAATGCCAGGTGCAAGAAGGAGTGGATGGTAAAATGACTAATTGCATCTTTCTACAGATCAATAGGCATGAGTTAGATCACTGCTCCAGATTTTGTCACAAAGTTCACAACTGGATAACCTTCCTCCAGGACTGCAGCCAGCAAGTTAAGCTATGCAGTCATAAGTAGCCAAATGTGACATAAGCCATCTTTTCAAGTTATCGAAATTAATAAATTCATACATAATTGGGGACCTGCCTTTTTTCTCTTCCATTTCTTGAGAAAGAGTTGCTTACCAGCCAAGTGATCAGAATCCAAGAGAAAAAACCTATTTTTGCAAGGAAAGCTTAAAAGAAACAAACCAAAACCAGTCACAACCTCCACAGAAAATCAACTTCTCCCTGCCCTGCCAAACACTACCAATCTGAACATAGTCCTCAGTCACCAAGACAGCAATACCTACTAATCCTAAATAAGAGCTCTAGAAAAGTATTTTGAATTTATATAGACATCAGCTTTCCCTGAATTGCTTGTGTTTGGTTATTTTAAATCAATGGATATAGCAGGCTTCAGTATGTATGCTGAAATACATCAAGCTAATCATTCTTCTTCCAGAACCACATTAACAGTGGCAAAAGAACCTGCAGTATTTTGGAGACCATGTGATTATCCTGAAATTTGACAAGATGACTGTTCATGGCCATACAGAATTAACTCCAAGAATATAAAGGAATACCCTGGTAAGAAATTTCTACCTTACCTTTCAGAAACATCTTTTGTTAAAACCTTTAAATCACATTTTGGTAGGAAAAAACCCTAACCAAACCAAACCATCACACATCCCTTGGTCCCCAGGATAGGAAAACAAACAAAACAAAAACACCCAGGAAATCTGAACTATGGTTTAAACTATGTTCTAAGCTCTGTAGAAAAGGAGCAACACAACAATAACTTGGATCAGGTCAATAACCAATATCATCAACTTGGATGGGGCCTTGAGCAACCTGGTCTAGCGGAAGGTGTCCCTGCCCATAGCAGGAGGGTTGGAACTAGATGACCTTTATGGTCTCTTCCAACCTAAACCATTCTATGATTCTATGATCAACCTAATGTCTGTTTCTCAAATGTAATTAAAATATTTCAAAAATAATAAAATAATAAGTCTTAGTCCTTTGTCCCAAAGATCACCCTTTTAATGGGAAAAGACAAAAGTAAGCATTTAAGATACATAAAACAAAGACCTAGAAAATCTATTGCCACAAAAATTTAAGGTCCTTACAAAGAGAGTCTGAGGAAAATATGCTATTGTTTTTAAGCCAGGATAAGGAACTCTGAGTTTCAATAGCAGGGATCCGGCTTACATATCCAAACCTTGGCACTGACCAAATGAAAAATTAAAAAAATAAAATCATGAGTCTGGATTTTGCATGGGAAGAACATGCATTATAAATACAGAATGACTGTTAGAACATTTACTGTTATGTAAATAAATTTGGTTTAAAGTAAATCGCAAGCATCCTTCAAACAGAAAATGCAGTTGTATTGAAAAATAGCAGTTTCAGTTTTTCCTCTTCAGGTTATATATGCATAAAAGAGATTCAGTTTTAAATTACATTGCTGTTCGGAATTTGTAATTATGTCAGAAATGAAATAATTCACAAATAATAATTCAATACTCCATTATGTTTAGGATATCTTAGAAGTTTAGGATGTGCCAAGTAAGATTTCTGATATGAGTATCTGGTATCGTTTGAGTTGGAAGAAAATAATTTTTAGATTTTTCAGTAACAGATTACAGAAATAATTTCTAAGAAACATTAGCCATGAAATAAACAGACTATACCATGAACATTGTCCGGAAGTTGTTTAAGTCTGTTAAAAACTCCTCCACTGAAACTTTTTTCAGATCAATGGCATAATATCCCATGACGTTCTGATAAATCTTTTCCATGTTCTCATGCATCCGTGAAAGTTTCTGAAAATCTTCTTTGGCATGAACAAGAAAGCTGTACACTGCTGTTAAGGCTGCAAGAATACTCAGTGAAACCAGTTAACCCCACAGATTTTACATTGATCTATATTTCATACACATTTTTTACTTGCAACTATTGGAAGTATCAAAAAGAATTACTTCAATGTCATACACATTTCCTAGTATTTATTGTGTATATTACACCCATGAATAAATCAAATTTCATTGCTTTTTCTCAATTATTAAAATTTAAGGATTACTCCATTACCATATTATTTTGCATGAAATAGAATGTATGGGACTAATCTAACTTCAAGGACCTATGTAGCTTAATTATCACTGTCTTCTTATTGAAGCTAAAGTTTTAGGTATATAAAATACTGTTTCTATGGAATTTAGGTAGGGTACCACTAACTAACCTGAACATATTAATATATCAAGAAATAGTATAGTTCCTACTAAAAGTAGAGCAAAAAAGAAATATTGATAACAGTGTTAAAGGTAAAAAGCACACAAGATAAAAACTTCTTAATAGCTTTTTTTAAAAAATGCTGTTGTAGCAACAGCAATGTACTGCTTTCTGTTCCTAGTGGCTACATCAGGTATTTATCCTTTTTCTAAGGCTATCTGCAATGTCAATACAACTTAATTAAATTACAGGTGGAAACAACAGAGCTACTTCCACAAGAGATAAACAATTCATAAATAGCACCAATATACTGCATAACATAAATGAAATAACCCCTCTATGTTTATTCAAGACTTTTGATAATACAGTTTGTCAAAAAAGCTCAACAAAGAAATATTGAGTGTAATCATTCCCTTATGTAGGACAACTTCATAAGGTATTTAATGGAATGGTAGCTAAACAAATATTTATGTTCCATTATTTTGCTGCTGCAGCAAAGACTATGAAAGACAAGAAATGGCAGTTTTACCTTTACTCCCAATCACCCACAGAACTATTGCAAAGAGAATTTGCTACATTTGTATACTTTATACTAGATACATACAGTACTGTCCCTTTATTTTATGAAGCACAGGATTTTTAAACAAGTGCCTTAAAACTGAGACGTACAGAATTTTTGTCCTCCATGCAGTTTTTAATACACAGTAAAAGCTTAAGATTTTTTTATGATGCACACTTCTTTTAGTTTTATTTAGAGGCTGAGTCCCATTTGAATTTCACTATTAAATGTCCTGGTTTCTTAACATTGCTCTTAAAATATAAAGCAGTTAATAGTTTTCGTTTTGTTATTTAGAATCCATGCCAGTGTCATATGATAATGTTCTGAGACACATACAAGAAAGGAAAAATTTCACAGCATTCAAATTAGCCACTTTGATGGCTATTAGCTAGGCCAATAAGGGCAGAACAGTCTTCACTAAGTCAGACTTGCAGAAAATGACTAACTGGAGCCTAGACTTCAATGATTTTAAATTATACCTCTTCCATCATCCCCCCAACTTTAGCCAGTATGAGCTTCTTTCCATGTTTCTATTAACCTCACAAATTGCAGTTTTTGAGAAGCTTCAGACTGCCTATGGTGACTGGCTAGCAACAGCTCAAAGAGAATTGATGCTGTTGGCCTACTTGCTCTTCCCATATCAATTGAATCTTTCTCCTTAACTTAGCTGCAAAAATGCACAAAGCTTACAAGAATCAACAAGAGTTGAGTTTCTGGAAAAATATGAAGGATGTTAAAAAGCTATTGGTGGGACAGCAAGGGAAGTTGATGAGAGATTAGTATGTAACAAATGCCCAAATATTAAACAAAAGGAAAGCGTTATAAGAAACAAGACATGACAAAACACAAGACCATCAAAAGAGATGTCAACAGTTCAAAAGAACCCATACAAACTAAACCAACAAATTACTATAATAAAGGAAAACAGTAAAAATTAATGATGAGAGAAACTAGAAACAAGCATTTGTACATCCTGTTTATTTATTATTTGGGATACTTACTATTTGTGATCATTAGCAGAACTTAAGGAAAACAACACTACTTTTTTTTTTTTTTTTTTAAAT
>NDXB01005998.1:867-13260 GCA_002631895.1 Agapornis roseicollis | reverse complement strand
TTTAAAAACAAAAAAAAATATTTTTTTTTTTTTTTTTTTTTTACTGTGCTAGTGCTCAAGACTGGCACATATTGCCCAGAGACATTATATAGTCTTCATCTTTGGAAATGTTCAAAACATTATTAGACATGATCCTAAGCAACCTGATATAGATGGCCCTTCTATAATGTTATGGGGATTGGACTTGGTGATCTGCATAGGTTCCTCCCAACCTCAACCATTCTGTCATTCTTCAAAATCACAATAGGATTTATTAACATTAAGGGCAATAAGTGTAATATCTCGGCTGCCATGGAGAAATAGGCCATCAAGTTATCATATACCAGTGTTATTTGGACATTTGATTTTTTTGCAATTTAAATAATTGCAAAGTGACTAAAATGGTGGGTTTTGAGCAAGTGTCACAGATAACATAATGGTTTGTGTACTGCTACTTAGATACTTTCTTTTAATTATTTGATACTTAAGCTACTAAAAGAATATTGATCCACATACTATTTTGAATTTGGGCCCATATATTGTTCACTGCCACAAGAGAAATGGGTGTATGTGAGTTATAGCTTTTATCAGATGTGTTGAAATAAATCTATTTCTTTAAGGTATGCATGTCTTATTCAGATGATGTTACAGTGAGCAGGCATAGATGACAGCCTGGACAAAACTGTTAATCTTATTCTAATAAAGCAGAATTGGACTTTTATTGAGTGTGTTATTTATCTGTAATACAGATATAGCTGCAATAGTGAAGCAAGGATTGTCCTTTCTGGACTAATCCACAGAGGCTATTTCAAAATTATTCAAATACCTCATGACAGGCTTGATGTTTACCATTAATCATGACAAAAGAAAATATATGCTTTATATAAGTATATAAAATATATATTTAGTATATAAAGTATATAAGTATATATATAAAATATATAAAGTATGTAAGTATATAAAATATAAGTACAAGGTCATTTTGAAATCGGATCTATACATACTGCTAATCTGTGACAATGCTCCTGGCCCTATGACCCTCATCTTCCTTCTCTTTGCTCTCCAGCTATTTGCAACATTTCACAAATTAGACCCTGACTCCTTGACTTGACTCTTCCCCTGTCCTTGGACAATGTCATTGAGTATTGTTATTCTGCACATGAATAGAAATATTAGAATATCAGATGCATGTGGCCCCTGATGCACAGCTGAAGAGTTCAGATTCTCTCTGGGGGAGGTTTCATGAGCTTTCTCTTTGTTTATGATCTTTTACCCTTGTCTGTGTACCTTTATTCATGTCTTTCAAAAGAGAAAGAGAGAAAGAAAAAAAAAAGAAAATGAGAAAAAGAGAGAAAGAGGCAAAGAGGGAAAGAAAGAGAAAGAGGGAGAAAAAGAGAAAGAAAGAGAGAGAGAGAGAAAGGAAAGGATGGACAGATATTTAGAGGAATATTAGTACAGATTTGAAAGTTATGTGTGTGACGGGACATACAGTCATATAAAACACTGATGTTTTTGTGAGTTAGAACTAACTTCATGCAAAAATATACCAAAAACTACTGAAAAGTTTCTGGCACTTACCTCTGAAACAATTGCTGGTAGAGACTACTACAGCTCATCTGATGGTTTAAACAAAATGTCAGTCTAGTTTTTTTCATGTTTAAGAAGAAATGTTTAAGAACAGCTACTTTATTCAGATTTCAACTGTTGTGGTAAAAATGAAAAATAAATTAAACAAGTTTTTAGAGCAGTTTGTAGTAGAACATTTTGGAAGAGAACCTTTTAGCATTGCTAGTTTTCTCCTTGACTGTCAAACCTGAGTGAGAAAAGCCCCCATCAGCTAGCAGGTGTTCACAGAAGGATGTGGGTGCACAAAGCAGTATGTGGTGCTTATATTCCTTTCAGTTAATCTGAGGGAATACAAATTGTTGAAGTTTCATAATAAGCTGCATTGGCTTGGCAATTTTCCTTTCTTTCAATCATGCCTGACTATGAGAGAAAAGTTGGGAAAAAAAAAATTGAAAGGGAAGAAAAACATTATAAATGATGAGATTCACTAAAATGGAGCACACAGCTGTTTTGCTGCCATCACATAATTTCTGGAGTACAGAACAAATAGTATTTTTTTATTGGAGTTAGTCAAAAATCATCTATTTCTTGTGCACACTTAAGTAGCAGTTGGTATTTTAATTTTGGCCATGCACAGTTAGTAGCATGGCCAGCATATATGTCAGGAAAAAAAAGAAAAGAAAAAAGTTTAGTTTGCACATTCTGATAATTACAGGGTATGGACTTCCTTGAAGAAAAAGAAGAAATGTTTCAGGGAAGAAAGAGAAAAGTTTAAAAACATTAATAACAAGAAATGCTCCTACCAGAAAGTACTGTCAGAGTAGAGACAGGTGTCAGATGTTTCTTGTCTCTTACCTTTTACTGCAATGCTCAATTCTAATAAAATTATCCCAGATATGAAGCTCAGATTTAATACCATTTTTTTTGTAAATGATTTAGCAGAACTACTGTGGTCTTTATAGCATATCAATGCATAGCACCAGGAATGCCTGAGGTCTTAGATAACTTCAGGTCTCTGATAATTATGCAGGTACATTTATACTAGCTTACATGTCTGATCTAAAGGTCTAAAACTGAGTGGTTTGAATATCCTTCGTTGTGACTGGAAATATTTTTTTAGTTAAAATTTTTATCCAAAATAGAAATACAGAAAACTAAGTTGATCTTAACTGGCCACATGCTTTATTTTCGGTGCTTTCCTTATTGTGCTGACAATATATTACAAAGGCACATAAATAGATAATAAAAACAAAAACTTGGTGAAAATGTTGTAAACTTAAAAATGACAGGTGAAAACCCATTACAGTGTTTTCTTAAATATAGAAGGTGATGCTGGGGAGGTGTTATTCCAGCAGCTTGTATTCCCAAATATTATTAATTACAGTAGACCTGTGAAGTCTGTAGACAGAGCTGTAAGATTTTTGTTGTTTTGCATTGGTTTCAAAAAATAGGAACAAATCACTGGAATTCAGTAATATGTAAGACTGGAAAACGTAGGCCAGTCAAGTATAAGCAGCTCCCTCAGAGATTAAGCTTCAGAAATAGCTCAGGTGCCTTCTAGTCATATTGCATATTTCCATTTGGCATGAACAACTGACTAACGGCAGGCTATGGCTAAATAAACTGTAGCCATGCTTGTCAATACAGTCCATTTCAGAAATTGATGGCATAAGACTGATGTTAAGAAAGAGGCTCATTTGATCATATACTCCTAACTAGGACTTCAGTTTTCAACTGTTGGTTTGTTTTCACTAAGGACATCAATTTTTCAAATTATCCTTGGTTTTGGGTGATAAATTTTTTTATGTTAGTCCTTAGTCCATGTATTTTGCGTATTTGAGAATGTGATTTCAAGACTGCTGAAAACCCACCAATTAACAACCAATTATCATATCAAGAGACTCAACAGAAAAATATACTTAGGAAGAGATGGGAAAGATGGATTATGAAGAAAGAGTAAAAAGTAACAGTGTGTACCACTGGCCAGACAAAGGTTACTAGAAAATGAAATATCTGTCTACAAGCATTTAAATTGTGCAAACACCTAAGAGGCACAGGACTTATTTAGAGAGATCCAAGGGAGCATAACTAGGAATAACAGAAAGAAAATGAGCTGAGAAAAATTCAGACTTTACATCAGAAAAACTTCCCGTGAGGTCTATTAGTCTGTAGTAATCTCCCCAAGGAAGTATTGGAAGCCCATCACTTGAATAATTTGATACTAGACTGGATAAAGCACTTGAGAATATACTGTAGGGAACAATCCTGTACTGACTTATTCCATCTTAGAGATGGAATCTGAGGGTCAGGCTTTTTAGTGTATGACAGGACTACAGTCTAGAAAGCTACACCAACAGTTCACCCTGTGGCAAAAGACTTTCTGGATCTCCACATGCATCCACCTGCAGTTTTTCCCCTCAGCATAGTCCACAACAGGATAAAAGTTATTCTTTTTGGATAAATTTTCTTTTTTCTTTTTTAGTTTTTCCTTGATAATGACTAAAGTGAAATTTAGTGTTTTGTCAGACTATCCATGCTCTTGACATGCTAACTATTCTGTGTTAGCTACGAACTACTGCTGATCTTCCAGAGTATAGTAAGATCCAGGAAACCAGTATTTAAAAGATTTTTACAAAACTTTGATAAAGTCCCAAGCTGTGTCGTGTATCTAATATTGCCAACAATATGTGCTCACTGTGAAAATTTCCATATATTCTTATCATGTGGTATTTATTTTTATCATTATAATAAAAAGGTATAGAATAAATGTACTTTACAGTCATTGTTTTCTATAGGCAGTACATATCCATAATGTTATTTTAATTTTACTGTCCATCAGCAATGATGTGTTTGGCCTTCAGTGGTTTAACTTAAAGTATAAGCATACTTATCTTGGTCTCAGTTTCACTTTTAGCAGAATTAAGAATTCAACATATCTGACTTTGGAACATACGATTCCAATAATACAGTATTGCACTGCTAGAGAGTAATAGGATTAAAAATCATGTTCGTGTCCTCTTTTTTTGCCTACCACAGGGTCCTGCTTCTTTAGACTAACATGACCACTGAGGATCACATTAAGGATGTGTTCAGTGTTTCCCATTCCAGCAGTCCCAGGCTGGTGGAAGGGCCTTGAAAGTATGATGCAGCTGATGCAACTTTATGTAGGTGCAGGGAACTGTGACTGCTACGATGGGGAGGTCAGGCCTTGAAAGACTTGTAAAGAGATAAAACAAAACAAAAAAAACAGAAGCACTACAAAAATGTTAGTTTAGAAATACTTTTGAGAAGTATTTTAATCAGAATAAGATGTATGTCTTCCACTCTGAAAAAAGAAAAACCAAAAATTGATTGCAGAGGATACATTCAAAACCCCAGACACATTTTGGCTCCTTGGAATAGCAGTATCTATGAGGACACTGACCAACATCCTTTTTAGTTCTCAAGAAAAATTCGCTAGTTTTTTTTTACAGGCTGGTTTTCCTTGGTGTACTTTGCAAATGAAAGTAGCAGCAATAATGGAAGATGAATGGTTGCTGTCTAGCCTGTGGAAAGAGAGATCTTCAGTTCCTTATAGGGTCATAGACTTGCTTGGTGATATTCAACAGGTCTGTCTCTCTATGAAATAAAGGTAAAAATTCACAGAGCTGTGTTGTGGTTTAACTCTGATGTGCTGCTTAGCCCCACACGGTCACTTGCTCACTCCCTGCAAGTGGGATGGATTAGAGAACCAGAATGACAAAACCATAAAAACTTGTGGTTGAGATAAGGACAGCTTAATAGGCAAAGCAAAACAAGTGACGCAAAATAAGAACTTCATTCATCATTTCCCATCCACAGGCTGGTGTTTTTCAGCCACAGGAAAAGCAGGGCTCCAATACACGTAATGCTTACTTGGGAAGATGTTGCCATCATTCCAAGCATCTTCCTCTTCTTTCTTTTTCCCTGCAGCTTTCATTGCCAAGCATGACATCATATGGTGTAGAATACCCTTTTGGTCAGTTGGGGTCAGCTTTCCTGACTGTGTAGCCTCACACAACTCCTTGTGCACCCCTAGTCTACTTGTTGTCAGTGAAGGTTGAGAAACTAAAAAGGCCTTGGTATTGTGTAAACACTGCTCAGCTATAGTTTGAGTATCCCTATGTTATCAATACTGTTTTCAACACAAATATGAAAAATAGCATGATATAAGCTGCTATGAAGAAAATTACTTCTACCCAAGCCAAACCAATACATTATTATGTTAAATACCTTAGCAGTTATGAAGGATTTGAGCATTACAGTAATGGTAGCTATAACAAGAGACAAAGCCTTTCTCATAGTCTATGAGAATTACAGAAGCTAATCCTTCCAGAAAGTACTCTATAAAGATTATAATTATTTTTCTCAACCTTCATCTTGTCCTGCAAAACTGCAGTAGCTCTCACTAGATTATATAGTTATTTTCAGGTGAGTCTGTAGCATGTTCAGAATGTTCAGTAAACCATGAAAAAGCTTCCCCAAGCTGGGTGATCTCTGTGCTCTTTGTCAGCTTGGCAAAACAAGTAAATTTCAATAAGCAGTATGTTTCTCCAGCTGCTGAACAATTTGGAAGTTCAATGATATTCTCACTCAGGTTGTTTAATTTTCTCTTACACAGGAAAACAGCACAAAGTTGAATGAGAGGAACAAAACTGAAACTGCCTGTTTTAATAAAGCTTTCTCTTTGTTAAAGAATAATTTCTTGTATTTCTTTTCTTGGTAGATTGAAAAAGTTTTAGAAACTGAGATAGGAATTTGTTTGCCCTGGTTTCTTAAGTATTCTCTAATGGTTACAGATTTACTTGTAAAACTCTTTCCTCATATGGCAAGAAAAGTGTATCTCTGTGAGCAAGAGTTTGCAGGGTCAAGGTTTACAGTGGTAATAGAATACTCAGGCAGAACTAAATAACAAAGAATAAAGTGAAAAACACCAGTAAATTAAAATAAAGTTGGAATACACTCAATTAGCTAAATTACTATTGATATCTGCCATTATAAAGTACCCAGGGCTGTATAATTTTGTTCTAATCCCTAAATGCACAACTGAGCAAGTGAGAGAACATATATTCCTACAACCCCCAGTGGAGACATTGAGATTATGCATGTTCTCACTAATTTAAAGAGGGACTTTCACACTGGGATACATTTTAAAAAGAGAACATTTAAATAAAAAGCAATTTGGTCTGCCTGTAATTGTATTCCCCTTGCTGTTATTGCTAATTATTGAAGATATTTGTGCTTGAATGGGTGAACTCCTTTTTTTTTTTTCTTTTTAATTTTAAATAGTTCAGTTTCTAGTTCCACTCAATCCTGCTGAAACCACAAGGTCAGAGTCTTCCTTTCATACTGCAGTTTACCAGTATCAGTGTACTGCCTGGACATCAGGTGCCCACCAAAGCTGCTCCACCTCAGCTGGACAAGGGAGAGAAAATAAAATGAAAGGCTCATGGTCAAGATAAGGACAGGGAGAGATCACACACCAATTACTGTCACAGGCAAAACACTTGACTTGGGGAAATTAATTTATTACCAATCAAATTAGAGTAAGATAATGAGAAATAAAAACTAAATCTCAGAACACCTTCCCCTTACCCTTCTCTTCTTCCCCGCTTAACTTTACTCCCGAATACTCAACATCCCAACTCCCAGCAGCACTGAGAGATGGGGAATGGGGGTTGTGGTCAGTTCATCACATGTTGTCTCTGCTGCACATTTCTCTACATGAGGAGAATTCTTCATATTCTTACCCTGCTCCAGTGTGGGGTCCCTCCCATGGAAGACAGCCTTCCATGAGCTACTCCAATGTGGGCCCTTCCCACAGGCTGCAGTTCTTCGCAAACTGCTTCAGTGTGGGTCCCTCCCATGGGGTGAAGTCCTTCAGGAACAGGCTGCTCCAGTATGGGTACCTTCCATGGGTGCAGTCCTTCAGGAATAGACTGCTCCAGTGTGGGTCCCCCATGGGTTCACAACTCCTGCCAAGAAACTTGCTCCAGAGTGGGCTGCTCTTCACGAGGCCCCAGGTCTTGCCAGGAGCCTGCTCCAGCAGGCCTTCCCACAGGGTCACAGCCTTCTTCAGGCATCTCCCTGCATGGGGTCCTGTATGGGCTGCAGTGGAAAACAACCTACCTGACCATGGTCTGTATCATGGGCTGCAGGAGAATCTGCTCCAGCTCCTGGATCATCTGCTCACTTTCTTTTTTCACACTGTGAAGGTGTCTGCAGAGTGGTTTCTCCACATATTCTCACCTCTCTCTCCACTTGTAGTTGTTCATGGTTTTTTTTCCCTTCAGTACATTAATAAGTGGTGCCAGCACTGTCACTTGTGTGCCTATCCTTTGTCAGTGGTGGCTCCATCTTTGAGCTGACTGGCATTGCTCTATGAAACACGGGGGAAGTTTCTACCAAGTTCTCTCAGAAGCCATCCCTGTACTACCAAAACCTTGCCACACAAATCCAGTATAATCAGTCAAGAAGCAAAATCAGCGTCCTCAGATAGAGGCAGTCATAAAAATGCTTGGCTAAAATCTGGAGCAAAACTATATCTAGCCATATTCAAGTGAGAAATAAGATTAAAAGAATTAAAAGTTTAAACAATAATTGTGATGAGCTCCTGGAACAAATTCACAGAGATTTAGTGGATCCTTCCTCTCTCCCTATGCTCCTATATAAAGACTGATTTTTTTTTTTTTTTATCTCAATTTTAAACAAAGTTACATATCAGATACATACAGATATTGGGCTCAACAGAGAAATGATGTGGTTATTTTTAAAGTATAGGAAGCTAATTATCTCTTGGCTTTTCCTGACCTTTGAACAAACTATTACCAACTTTCACCTTACTCCAGTGGAACTGAGAGAAGTGTGGATGAGAAGTGCAGTAAAGATGATTAAACTTAGAAATATTAATCCTTATTTCATTCTGTAATTCTTTGAGTAAAAAATACCATCCCTTCTTTCCATATAAAGCAGAATAACTAAAGGAAAGCCCTGCGATGAGTGTAGCACTGTGATAAGAGTGTGCATTTGCTGGCATTCTCTAAACTGTGGACTGGCTTCCTGTAGTAATTACTGTAATGTGGAGGTGTGAATATTGAACATGGTGGACAACTGGTGACTCCTCAGAAGTTCAAGCAAAATTCCAATGCTGAGGATACATTGCATAACTATCAACAGGGAAGTCTTGGTTCAAAGCTTCTGAGTGAATCAAAGTCCCGTTTGTTGGAGAGTGTGGGATACTCAGAGTTGATCAGCCCAAAGTTACTAGGCTACATCTGTCTCCTGTTGTATGCTGGTCCACCCATAGAAGACTTTATAATTCTTTGATGGCAAATTATTTAGAGAGTGCCCTTATAATTATTCTGAAACGTGGCATGGATCTTATATTTTTCCAGCCATACAAGGGTTCTTAAATGTGGTTAATAGGATCAGAGAATCTGGCCGTCCTCCAAATTAATACATATGAATGCTGAATTTCAGAAAACCTATTTTGAATAAAATGTCCCAGATATTTCCTAGCTGAATTACCAGATGTAGCAATGTGCTCGCATGCTTTTAAAGACACATTTTGCTTTGCAGGCAATTCCAATGTTCTTTTAATAAATATAATTATTTATCCTTATATGCTATACATATATTTACATGTTAAACATCTGAACACATTCTTAATATATTTTCACAAACACTAATAATTTTTTAAATCACCTTGTTTAAGTAAAGATACCTCATCTAGCTTTCTGCTACATTAGTCTCAGATCTGACCATAAGATTATCTCTTGATATTGCAGCTATTTTATACTTTTGGTTATGTGGCTTCTCAATTACATGAACAAGGTAAATGAACAAAAATTAGTGAATGTAAAATGAAAAAAAATGTGATGGTAGGTTTGAAACAGTGTAAAAAAGGTGCTGCTAGTACAAGGCAGGATGAAACTGTAGGTTTCCATGGCATCTTAGGATGCTCAAATTAGATGGACTAGATATACTTAGGCCATCATTTTCTGGCACTGTGTCTTACTGGCAAAGAACAGCTAGCATTTGTACTAAACCCTTGTATCTTCCAAGATAGAGTAACTGCATCCAAACTACCTATGGGAATGATCCTAGCTCATGCCTAACTCCCAAATTATGCCTGGGAAATTTTTGAGCGACCTCTAATTGGTACAAGCCAAAACTGTGCTAGGAAGCCTCGTAACAGCTTAATAGATGGTCTAGTTCCAGTTTTGGGACAATTTCCTGACTGTTCAATTTCATACCACTGACAGCCTCCAGACTGTAGAACATAAATAGTTCAAAATAATGATCCAATGAAAAGTAAAATTAAATAAATAATTAATATTCATTCAAAGAGACATACTAAGTAAGGACCACATATTATCTACAAAACCAAGCAAGAAGTTTCTTTAAGCCATAAACAACTGAAGACAAGAAAAGTATCAATGAATGCTAACTTTATTCTTATATATGTCCCTGGGGATCTATTCTTGGCTCTTGCCAAGAACAGAATATTAGGGTACACTAGGAAAGCTAAATTTTGGGGTTTATGATCAGCAAATGCAGGAGCAGATGTAAAAAGTGGTCAGACTGAAGGTCATTCCATGAAGGGACTTTTCCAGTATATGGGCATGTGTTATATAAGAGGATAGCATGGAATTTAACTGGAAAAAGCAATCTATCCTAGACTCCTGGGAAGAAATTCTGCTTATTGTTGATTTATTGCATCTAGCACATAAGATTGTGGAGCCAGGCAGATGCTGCCACACAATGCTGGGGAAATGAACTGCATCTATGCCATAGGAACAGAGCAGGAGACAAGATGTAGTAGGTGGAGCATGAGAGGGGATTAAAGTTTCATGGCAAATCTACGCCTGGAGCTCTAGAAAAGCAATTATAGAGGTGAGCTGATCACTTCCCATTAGAGATGAACTGCTATAGCACATAACCCTGCCACTCTAATACTTTAAGAAGCAGCTGTATGGAAAATGAGATAACAAGGATATCTGGTGACTGAAGATATGTGAAAAATACCTATATTTTCAAAATACTGACATTTACCACTCAATCCACTGAAAATATAGCAACTTTCGAAAGTGCATTCGCTCTGTGTCTGTATATGCACATGCATGTATGTGTGTATGTGTATGTGTTCATATATATGTACATATAAAGGTACCTATTTGTCTCTCTCCAAAATGTACAGCCAAAAGCAAAAAAGCCAATTAATGTTTTCTAATATTGTTTGATGAAAGGATGGGATACTGTGCATCCTTCAGAATTGCAAAGACAACTCCAGATAACATTCTTAAACAGAACGATTAACCTCTCTATCTTTTAGGTAAATATTACATATTTTCATGTTAAAGATGTATTCCCTTTCAGATACGGTATGCTTTATTTTCATACCAATGTTCTCTTTCTTGTTTAGCCATTTAGTTTTCTGATGAAAGAAAAGATCCTCGTTTTGCAGCCACAAACACGTGCATTTTTGTGTTAAAAACACATTGGATGTAACAAACACATTTTAGTGAGCAATTGAAACTGCAGACTAGTCCATGCCACAGGCCTGATACCCCTCTTCCACTGGTATAACACTATCAATCTCATTACAGCTGGGCTAACCTAAAAATCTTGGCGTTTGTGACCAGAACTAGATTCTTCAGCAGAAACTGTGTCATTTTATGAATTATTGCAATTTCAAAGGGATTTTCTCAGCTTCCTTGGTAAACAGCCAATGTATTTACTGCTGATACAAAGGAGAGAGCCAGCAGTTACAATCAGCAGAAGCAGATTTAGCAAGTGGGACATTTTGCAGATTCCATAGTTATATCCTATATTATTTCTTATGTATCCAGTTATACCCTATGTGCTCTGCATCACATGGAATTAAAGTTTTCAGTTCCAGTTGTATCTCCAACACTGGCTGAAAATTCTCCTTTTACTTTTTAAGCTGATATGTTTGAACAGATAATATGTTGCTGATCACGGACTGAAAGGTGTAACTAACCAGCCAGAGGAAAAAAAAAAATCCACTGCTTTTAGACTGATCAATGTTAGCCTTCACCCTGATTGAATGATCTTGGATGTTGCAGGAAAGCATCTGCAACCACTTTCAGAGGGGACACAGAACATTTATTAAATCTGAGACAGCAACAGTACAATCAACTAGAACTTGAGATCTGCTGAACACTTGAAACTATAATTTCCAAATATCTTTCTTCTCTTTAATTGAGGTTTGTTCTGCTGGCAGACGAATGCACCCTCAGCTGAATTTGAATAGAACTACTGCAATAATCAGTGACTCTACTTGAATGAAAAACACATAGCCTGACTTTGTGTATGGTTATGTCTAGGAACGTCTCTCAGACAGACCTGACTCCTACTTTTCCTAATTAAAACTGGTAATAACTGTTTTATGGGATCTAAATTACACTTTTATTTGACAAACTTAATTTAAAGTGTGACCTATCAACTTAATGACATTTTGAGGCTGGGCATAACTATACATAAATTAGAAGAGAGTGAGATGCTTTTCAATAAAGAGCTAAAGTGAAGAAAGAACAAAAAATCAAGATACAAATGAAGAATAAAACCTCATCAAAACATTGTAGCTAATGAGATATATATTTTGGAATTAAATCAGAGCCTTACTCTACAGAATATTGCTTACTAGGCTAATGGCTGCAATTAAATATATGGAACCTTAAATTTCTGATAGGTGTGATTTGATTTCCTTAATATGAATGCAGGAAGTTTTAGAATTGAATTTGCAAATAAAGAATGAAGAGCTTCTCTTAAGTTTGTTGTTGTTTTTTGGTTTTTGTTTTTTTTTTT
>NDXB01005996.1:0-11552 GCA_002631895.1 Agapornis roseicollis | reverse complement strand
ATAAAAAAAAAAAAAAAAAAAAAAAAAAACCAAACCAACTCATATTTCTGAGTCACAAGAGTTAAATTTGAGTTCATTAGTCAGGCTTTGAGTCAAATTCTCACTTGACATATAACAGCACAGGTCTGTTGAAGTCGGTGGTGCTGCTACCATCTGCACAGTCAAGGAACTGACTCATTATTCCCCCCTAACTGCATTTACATCTTCAAATTAAAGCATGTTATTCTGCTATCAGTGTCCAAACCACCACCCTCTGGCAGGTGAGAGCCACACCAGCAATGAGCTCTTAAACACTGATGTAGAATCACAGAAAAGAAAACCCCAAGGGTCCAGTTAAGGCAATTTAAAAATTACTCTATAGTGCCAGGATGATTCTAAGTAATAAAGCAAAGTTAAAGAATCAATACACAATGTTGAGCAATTTCAGAGAAAAAGGTTCTGTTTAAAAAGTAGATGTGCAGATACAGCACGTCAACAGCTATGCAAAATACAGTCATTGCAGTTAACCTTAAAACAGGAGAAACCTGTAAAAAGTGTCAAGAACCACTGCAAATTTAACCCACTTGATACACTGTTCATTTAATGAAATACTTTTATGCAAATAATTACTGCCTTTCAACAGAAGTGCACTTACAAACTAACTCAAGCTCTTGAATCCCAGAAAAAAACACAGAGTTTGGTTTATTTGAAATGGGTTTTATGTATCACCAAGTGCTTGCAGAAAGGCAATCCACCACTTGCTGATTATTCAAGTTAGTTTTGATATTTCATACCTGATTTAAATGACCTTGGTTGGTCTGTGTGTGCTTAACTTCAGATGTTTCCCATGCCTGGCACACCATCACACATAGCCCAAAGAGCTGCATGGATAGCATCAGGTACAAATCCTGCTTTCTATCAGTTTTGCATGGCTGGTGACTCACTGTACATTAACACCCTTCAACACCGCCCCTCCAGGTCACCTCAACCAGCTGGTACAGTGTAATGGGAAGGGCACAAGACACACACTCCCTCTGTGTTTTCCCAGGAGCCGGCTCATAGCCATTGACAGGTTATTCAGTCAGCACCTTCTTACCAAAGCCATGTTCCTGACAGCCAACTTCCTGCTTGCAAAACACACTTTCTATCTATCTTCAGAACAGTCCTTAGCTATAGGATTGACTTAAACTTGCACTGAAACATTGTCAGCACAACTATTTCCACTAGGACAGTATTGGTACAGAAATATACCATCCTTCTCCTTTCCCACCCCCTCAAAAAAATATCAAACTCTTTGGTGTAGATCGACAAGAGTCCTGTACTTGATTTGGCTCCTGTTATTCAAAAGTCGAACTTGAACCTGCCAAACAAGAACTTCTCTTGGCATGTGCCGTGTTTCCAACAGAGCACTGCAGTTAGGCACTGCTGGTACTGGCACCTTAATGACAGCTCGGTCCTGCACACAGACCCTTGTCCCCAACAGCTTGCAAACATCACTGTTTTCACTCTTGAACTAAGCCAAAATTATGTTAACATTCTGTTAACCATGTGATACTTCAAACTGTTTCTATTTAAGTATACAGAATTGAATTAAAGAAGAAAAAAAAAGGAAAAAATATACTTAAAACCCTCAGTGACAACAGGAGTTGTCAGACAACATTCAGATGAATTAATTCCCAGCTAAACACTAGAAACCAAGACTATTAAATCTAGGATGGTGAGTTATTTTGTTAAAACATAGATAAATACCAGAAGAACAGGAGGGTTTTTTGAAATGGTGCTGGAATGGGTTGCCCAAGGAAGTTGTGAGTGCTCCATCCCCGGCAGTGTTCAAGGTCAGGTTGGATGAGGCCTTGGGTGGCACGGTTTAGCGTGAGGTGTCCCTGCTTATGGCAGGGGGGTTGGAACTGGATGATCTTAAGGTCCTTTCCAACCCTAACTATTCTATGATTCTATGATAGATTGTGCAGATCATAATTTCTTCCTTATATCCAATCTAAACTTCCCCTGTTTAAGTTTGAACCCGTTGCTCCTTGTCCTGTCACTACAGTCCCTAATGAAGAGTCCCTCCCCAGCAATCCTATAGGTCCCCTTCAGATACTGGAAGGCTGCTATGAGGTCTCCACGCAGCCTTCTCTTCTCCAGGCTAAACAGCCCCAACTTTCTCAGCCTGTCTTCACATGGGAGATGCTCCAGTCCCCTGATCATCCTCGTGGCCCTCTTCTGGACTTCTTCTAACAGCTCCATGTCCTTTTTATGTTGAGGACACCAGAACTGCACATAATACTCCAGGTAAGGGATCTGCTGAAATTCATTTCTCTTGCAAACTCAACAGAACTGAAAGTCAGTCTAAAGTGGTTTAATTTTCTTTTTCTAGAAGCAACTGAGAAGTTATTTGAGCAATTTTCTAAAAATTGCCTTTTTGTCCCTTCCAATATGCATGCAACAGGAAACAGCTTTTTATTTTGAGGCTAGCAGATCATAATAAAGCATGCACAAGAACAGAAAAATTTAACTTTCAGCAGTAAAGCAATAAAAAATGATATAAATTATAGAAATTGATAACTGATTTTAATTACTTAGTCATTATATATCAGGATTGTTTTAACTCCAGTTATTTTTCAAAGTACATACTAACTCAGAACTATAAATGCAATGAGTCTGCATCCTTATAATCAGTCAAACCCCCCAGATTCACAATGCAGAAAAAGCAAATTGCAGTAAGTGTAGGTCAATTGCCCTACTGAGACCTTTCCTAAATGCTTCCCATGTTTCATGGAGCTTTAGTGACCAGTGAGCCAAGCTGAGCAAATAGTTCTCAAGTTCAGAAATTTGGGCTAGATTGCAGGGAGGGAGAGACAGATCTCTTAATTGCTTTTTTATAATTATTATCATTTTAAACTCTAAGGAAATGAGAAACAAAATTGCTCTGTTGGAATTGACTTTTAGCAAGGTTTATGGACCAATCTTTCGACCAATCTTGCATTCAAGTCACAGATTCAGCATAAGAAGTTCTTTATACTGATCACAAAAACACCCATGCATATGGTTAAGTGTTTATACAGAGCCACTAAATTCCCATTTTCATTAGGAATTGATACATATATTTTTGAGAGCAAAGTTAAAGGAGAAGACAAGGAGCTGTGACACTGACCACTCTTTCTCCTGCTACATTAAAAAGGAAGATATTTCATGAGAAGGCCATGGAACACACTGAAATACTCCTACAAATAAATTAATGCTTTAAGTCAACAGAAGATAAAGGACACTAAATTCTTTAAGTACTACACAGTAATAGTAACACTAATAATATAAAGCCAGAGGGTTAAAAGAATGTTATTTAAAAGACACAAAAAGCATTTAAAACTTGTGTGATAAATAATGGTTTGTGTTTCTTTAAAAGTGCCAAGTTTATTACAAAGTTAGAAAAGGAAATTTAAATGCAACACACACACACAAAAAAAAGCAAAGAAAATCACAAAGGATAAACAAAACTTTATTTACTTACTCCAGCTCCATAAATTCTGACTTTATATTCAAACATGAAGTTATAAAATAAGTGAAATTAATGGGGGGGAGAAGGTATTTAATATCATATCCAGCTCAAATATTAACTTTTTTTTTAAAAAAAGAAAAAAAAAGAAAATCCAGAATAATAAGCTGCTTTGGCAACACAGAATTACATGAGAAAATACATTCCAAATAAGTAAAAAACTTGGACTTCCCTCAGAATCATTTGATTGATTTATTGTCTTGCATTCTATGGTGATGCAACAAGCCTAACAATGAGATTTCTGCATTCTTCACAGTAGTTCTAGTCAATCAGCAATAACAACACAGTGGATCCCCCTTAGGTTTCCTGAAATATGTGACTTCAGTTTAAGATTTCTACAAGTCATGTACTTGCATAGAGCTCAGAAGCTGCCCTCCAAAGCAGAAACAATTATATTTTGTTCCAGGAGGTTTATAGATGATACTTTTTTCCTGACTTTTTTATTTATTTATTTTATTTTTTTTTTAGCAGGGAATACATTTGGCCCTGCACCCCACCCCTTGCTTTTTTTTAACAAACTACCAGCATGGTAGGGACAGAACTTGAAATCTACCCAAAGTCTTGTCTACTTCTGCCTGTTCTTAGCAGTTACGTCCCCTTCTATGCTCTTTCAATGACTTCATTTCCCTCCTGCTCTTTTCCACCCAGAGAGGTTTCTTTATCAGGTAGAGGTTTTTTCATTTAACATTCAGTTGTGAATTCCACTTAATCCAACTTGCTATTTTGTTTCCACTTCATTACTTTAATAACCTCTTCTACACAGATGGGTGTAGATGGATTATCACCACAAAAAGATGACAGACACCAGAGCCAAAACCTCATGAACTAGCCAAATCTGTGTGAAAGTAAAAGGCACAATACCCCAATCTGGCAAAAGGCTGTCATAGCCTGTAGGAGAAAAGAAAATACCAGCTGCTGGCTTCCAAAAGTTAACACTGTGAGTAATATTTCACAGATAGCATATCTATATAGTCAGATGCTACAAGAGGAAAGTGGGATTAAATCTTTCCGTATTTTCCTTACAAAGGATTAAAAAAACTAAAACTAACACTACTGCAATCTGAAAAGCTTGGATTCAGATAGCACAATCTGAATTTATCAAATTCCTCAAATTTGATAAAATCCCTGGGTGTTCAGTCTATACATTATTTATCTCTGTGAAATAAACATTTACCATTAATAGTTCTGGTTTTTCTAGCACACAGTGCAACTAGACAATCTGTCCATATATAGGATGATGGCATAAAGATGAAGTGTCAGTTAAGATTTTGTGTACTTACATGTTATGTTTATTTCCTTACAAAAACAGACATGAGAAACTATACTTAGATCAGATCCAATTTTTTTTCATTTTACAAGAATATAAACTTTCATGTGAGCAAAAGCAAAGGCCTGTCTTAAAAAATGCCTGCCACTATAGCTATAAACAAGTAGAGATTTATCTGGTAACTCCCTACAGCAACAAACAAACAGAAAAATATTTTACGTTGCTTTATTTTCCATACAAAAAAAAAAAAAATCTGAAGAACAGATGTACTGTGGGTTAAGATTCATAACTTCTGAACCAGGTGCAAAGCAGATATGAAGCACTGCTCTTCTGTTTTGATAGCAGTTTATTCCCACTTTAAAAGCACAAAAGTGACAACACAAGGTTTAAAAACCAAGCTAATGTAAAACCCCAAAAAACACATAGGAAGACTGGTCCCTTATGTTTAAAAATGTGGATCAAAACAAAATGAAACAACAACAAAAATATCTCAAAAAACCCACAGCACAATATCGAGTCCTTTAGCCCTTGAAAAATGGCTAGCCAACTTTCAATAGTGCAAAACTACTTTGAAAACAGAACTTGGAAGCACCAAAAATTCCAAAATCGATCACCTTCTCTGCAATACACTTACTTCCATTTGCTAGATGAATATCATATTTCATTCTTTACATTATTTTCCAAACAACTGCATTGCTTTATTGCATGTTATTCAGATTCTGAGCAGCATATAGCAAACCTTAACAGTAACCTTGATGAGACATTAGCTTTCTATGCTAGATCTGAAACTATATTACATTACAGTAAGTATTTGTAGAATTTATGATGACACTTTTGAGGTTGATCCTCCAAATACTACCAAAATAGTTATGCAGAAGATACTAATCGCACTATTCCATTTCCAAAAATGTTCACATTGTAGGTTACTGGTTAAATCACTGCCACTGAAGCACAGGGCACTTCCCAGAAAGTAACTTGCCTCTAAGACTAGTAGACAATCTTAGCTACAGTTCAGAGCCTTGCAACTCTGCATGTAGTCACCATCCCCACCAAACAGCCACACCAAACACAGTGGTCATCCCTCAGCCATCTTTTCTCCAAACTAAAAAAAAACAACCCAGTTCCCACAGCCGCTCCTCATAAGACTGATGCTCAACAGCTTTGTTGCCCTTCTTTGCAACACACTCCAGCACCTTAATTCTTTTCTTTTAATGAGCAGCCCAAAACTGCACACAGTATTCAAGATACAGTCTCACCTCAAGGTACAGTCTCTCCTTCTAATTTTCTCCCTGAATAATATCACAATCTCCATGAAGTTCAAGTTACTTAGGCCTTACGGGTCGTCAACATCTAATAACAGAACCTAGCATCATCTCCAGGGAAAGCAAACATACACAAGTAAGAAGCAGTACATTTTACATAGTTCAGACAATATTTCATCCTTGAGAAGCAGTATTATTTCCTGGTAGCATTGAAAATAGCTGAGTTAGAGCACCAGATACTCTTAAGTGCCCTCAACCATCATGCTCCTTCCCTTTTTAAGGGGTTTCACACAAATAAAATACACATCCCCAAGGTTTAAAGAATTCTTCTAGTACTAAAATCATCAGCTTTCATTTTCATAGAACTCTGGATGTACAAATAGTGCAACTTGTCTTCCTTTATCATGGCTGCCTGTAGACTTTAGGAAGTATTTTTTCTTTGTACCTTTAAAATGTCTGTCTACAAAAAAATAGAAGTACTATATTGATACAAATCTGTCCCATAACTTAACATCAGAACTCAGCTCTTCCCTGTCCTTTTAAAACATTTTAGATATTTATAACATAATAAACCACATTTTTCCAGTTTCCAAGCTTCAATGTTAGTGACAGATGTATACATTAAAAAAGCTACAAGTCCCAAGTTAATTACCCCTAATATGTCTTATCCAAGCAGCACGAGTTCTACCAGTTGTCACCAGAAAAAACAAATCTACAGTACTATAAATTTTCCATCTCAATAGCCACATGCTTAAGCCAACCAAAACCCCCACAATTGTTGAAAATTTACATACTCTTAAATGATAAGAAAAACCATTGTCAAGTTCTCTGCATATGACTTCTGATTTTCTGTATTCTGGCTCAAGTTGTTATTCTTAGCTACAGCTGTGTGCCTCTGTTAGCATCAGTGGGGATTACACAGATGAAACAAAGACCCTAAATTTGGCTAATGATGCCACTCTACTGGCAGAGCATAGCAGACTATCATAGATACTGACTAATAGTCAAATAGTTTAAAAATTACTTAATTTCTTCCTTTTCCAAACCATGATGAGGAGATTTGACAAGCCCACTTTGTTAATGGATTAGTCTAAAAAAATCCGACAAGCATACCGTGCAGAAAACAAGCCAGGAGCTATGAGACAATGAGATGCCTTCATAGAACACAGTGGGGGTATTTTAAAACAGGCTTTGTTGACAGCAACTATTTCACAAAAACCCGTAAAGAAGCTAATTTTTTTTGGTTGTCAAACTAAGCTAAGAGATTTGATATTGTATTTTCAGAACTCACATGAAAAAGGTTGATCTCACCTGCAGGCCTCTTTCTTTCAGAAATCCACCTACCTCTCAATTACTCAGCAGCTAACCTAGTTGCATTAAATCTCTTCCTCCAAGCACAGCATGAATGTTGCTAAGTATCCCCTATTTCTTCAGCCAGTTGGGTGCTCTGGATACTGAGCATACCCAGAAAGCTAAGCCATCTGAGACACAGACATTGAAATAACATACTTTCCCTAGAGAGTAACAAGCAGGTGTTGAATTCTCCTCAGGTGTAGCTTCAACAGGGAGCAGAAGAATATTTTTGCTTAAAATTTCCTCAAAATTGGTAGTTTCTTTTCCCAGACAAATAAAAACTGATCCTTCCTTCCCTTCAGGCAAAGAAAGGAACCTAAGTCTACACATGCTTTCATCACTATGTTAATGTCTGAGAGAAATATGCTGAGGAAAAAAAACACCACCACTGCATCTCCTTCCCAGAAAGGATGTTAAAATACAGCTTCAGGGTCACTATAGATGAAAACTGTGAACATCTCCCCTTAGCCTGGCTTCTTAAGAAGGAATAATATCCTGAACAACTTTTTTTTCTCCAGTTTCAACCATGCAGGCCCATTCCCCTTGTCCTTAATTTAAGCAGGTCACAAGAAAGCATATGACTTACTTAAGGATTTGAGATGCTGAATCTTCAGGGTCAAACAGGCTTCTGGATCACTTTGTAGCTTTCCTAAGCATTAAGTGCTGAAAAGCTCAGCACTTCTAACATTCAGACCTCTCTTCAGATGTAGCCTTAAGTCGATCAAGTCAAAGCACAAACTCACAAATTCCAAAGGTGGATTTCTGTAGCTACCAGAGCTAAGACACTACCCTGAGGCTCCAAACTAATTAAAACTTATAAACAGGTTTCTAAGCTTACTTTTCTATCATAAAGTCCCAAGACAAGTCCTGGAGTGGAAATTCAACTTGAGAAGTAATTAGAATACCTTATTCAGTTTTCCTATTTACCTGCTGAGATTCTGGGGCGTAAGAATAAATAAATAAATAAATCGACAGATAGATAACAACAACAGAACCATAAGCAAAAAGTCTCATTTTCTTGACACAGTGCTTCCAGTAACTCTTCTACAGAGAAACCTGTGTGCTCTCCACATTATTCCAGAGATATTAACAAGGATGATATTACAGTAATTGCTGTATCTTTCTATCACAGGTTACTACATCATGTTTTATAGAGTTTGTGTGCAGAATAAAACAAGGAAGAAGAGAAAGAGAGACATAGAAAAATCTAGACAATCCCAAGGAAATTAAGAGATCTGACATGTCTAAAAAACCTGATGACTTAATATAGTCAGAAGGCAGAGGGGGAGCACCGCCCGGAGGACAGACCCACTACTTTTTTCCATTAAAGCATCATTTTACAACACATTTCCTTTTCTTAGTAGTTACAAGCACTGTTTTTCAAAGCATGCTTTCAAACTGTTAGCAAATTTCTGACAACAGTCTAAAATTACTATGTCCAAAGTCAGGAAACTTCCAAGCAGCAATTCTTTCTAAATACTGCACTGAATCATCTCTACTTTTTCATTGACAAATTCCATGTTGTTAATAGGTGCTAATCACAACTTCATCAGTATGCAGAGTGCCTTCTATTGTGTGTATGCTGATTACAGGTAATTTGGCAGCTGTTATAATGTGTTAGCTGCTTCAGTAATGTAGAATGTATAATGACAGCTTTACTTTATGAATTTTTATTTAGTTATGAATCTCTTTCTCCTTACAAACATTCAGGTGAAAACAAGTCACAATGTTCTGGTATTAATAGGAAAGAGAAGAAGCATGGGGTGCATTACAAGTAAAAAGGATGACGTAGTCTGAGTCACCTGACCAAAAGTGAGTCTTGAGGGATGAAATGGGATGTTGTAAAGGTGGTTTGAAGTCAGGACACCTGGAAACTACAACCCTGTGGTCCATTTAATGTTAACTGTACCGGATAAAGCCACAAGCTACCTAAAAGGAGAAAGAAGATCACTGCAATTGCTAGTGTATTTTTCAAATTAGTATTTTATTCCTGCAAAGTAACTAGTTACTGAAACAGAGAAGGAAACAGGTCAAACAAAAGCTGCATGGTTTTCCCTGAATCTGTTTACCAATTTGAAAAATATAGGAAATCTGTTATTTTACAATTTGTTTGGTTAAATCACTTACTTTCTCCTGTACATTTAAATATGCTTTAATTGAAACTAGTTGTATTTTAGCTTTGTTCTACATTAAAAGACATTTTCTTATTGGTTTATATATTACCTTCCTCGGAAGAAAATGAAATATAATCCAATTCATGTACTCTGTTAACTCTGAAAGGATAATTTGCCTTTGTAACTGTATGATTATACAACACACTGGCTTTGTATGAGCTCTGTACATGAGCAGGACATTGAGTAACAGAGTAGGTCAACCTCAGGTGAAAAAGCAAACTAAATGAAACCAGGTTGCTTTTTTAGCACCTCAAAAGAAATTATTGAAATGTTTATGTGGTGCTGAAGGTCTCATTTAAGTGCCATTACATGCTTGGTAAGTGGTGCACAGGTTTTCAATCTGTATGCCCTAAAGCAGCCTGTGATTCTCCATATGTTTTGTGTTTTGGTTTTTGGTTTTGTTGTTTTGTTTTTTTTTTTTTTAACTACCCTGCCAAAGTCAAATTTACCTTTAAAGAGATTCTTCACAAGATAGCCCCTTATTGTAACAGAAAGATGTAATGTCTTGCTTCTGCAAATTTCAGTTCTGCTTGAAAGCATTATTGCTTTTCTCAACTTGCGGAGCAGGTTTAAAGAGAACAATAGTCTCTAAAAATAAACATAATATATAATAGTCTCTCAGGCAATGTCAAATGCAATGGAAAAAGAGTGATGGGAGTTTTCCAACATGAGTTTTAATGAACCTTTTTTCTCTCCTGTGTCAGAGCAAGTATCATTTATTTTTAAAGCAATCGGTCACAGCTTTCTGTTAGAATGATGGACTCTTGACTGATTTTGTTGAAGTGCAGAATAATAATGAATAATAATATTCCCCAGCTGGAAGTCAATAATAAACAAAATTTGAAGTCAGCTAAAATGAAGTACTGTATGAGCTTAGTTGTAAAGTATATGGGATATAAGTCTTCAGACTACAGGACAGCAGCCAACTACTAACTGACAAAGATTAGGAAGAAATAATTTTCCCTATGGGCATGTTATTCCATAATCATGCATCACAGGAACTCACAAATAAGTAAATAAATCCTCTCCAACACTTCTTACTAGCCAAGGCTGGAAAGGAGTTGGTGAAACTGACATAAACCAGATTTATCCAACACAGAAGTTCCTGTTTGGTAAATACATCATGATTTTTTCATTATAAATGAAGTGAAAAAAACAAATAGTTACAAACCAGAGCTAACCAAAGTTTATTAAAAAGAAGTTTACATAGTAAAATTAAGTAGCAGTAATTATTACCTACTTCCTAATAATGCCAGATTTTTAAAATTACTCGTTATAAAAAGTGGGAACTTTTCTTGGAAAACCACTGCTTCACAGGAATTCTAAGACACAAGCATGTTGTTAAGCTATCTGAAGCAGCTCAGTCAGACCAGGTATGACCAGTATGACTTAACTAAGAAACAGAAGTACACCAGGCCCACTAGAGCAACTTTCCTAAATGAAAATTCCTTTTGCTCTAGATCCCACACTATTAAATGCCTTTTCTTTTCACAATTTCCTGATGACCGCATGTATAATTGATTACCATATCATAGAAGGTGTTTAAAATTAGCTGGCTTTGCAGGAACAAGACTGATTCACAGTTTATAACATCACTGAAAAAAGTAATAAAATGATGGAATTGTGCCCACAAATAAGTGAAAGTCCCCATACTGACAAAATACACTTGAAGTCAGAGACACTCAAGCCAGAGACATCCAACAGAGTCTGTAGCAACAACAGATTTTCTTGGAGCATATGACAAATTCACATGCATTGCTTTATTAAGATTTCAAGCAGCATCTTAACTGTATGGAATTCACTGCCTAGAAAGAAAACCTAATTCATATATGTGATCTCTGTATACCAGTTGTGACATCACAGAATCCTGAGGGTCGGAAGGGACCTCGAAAGATCATCTATAGTCCAACCCCCCTGCGAGAGCAGGGTAACCTAAATTACATCACACAGGAACTTGTCCAGGC
>NDXB01005995.1:0-15114 GCA_002631895.1 Agapornis roseicollis | reverse complement strand
CTTTTTTTCTTTTTTTTTTTGTTTTTTTTTTTTTTTTTTTTTTTTTTTTGTATCTTTTCTTTTGGGGCATAGTTTTTGCATCAGAGGTTCGAAATGTGGACTGATGGCAGACACTGTTACATTCCTTACTGTTGTATCTTCTGATACTTTCAGCTCAGGATAAAAGCTCTGGGAGCATGCTCCCTCGCTGGGTGGCTGGCTGCAGGGATCAGGGTCGGCGCTGAGTCAGTGCAGCCGAGGGCGGTCCCTTCCCACATAGCTCCCAGCGCTATGGGAAGGCCATGCCAGGGCTGACCTCTGCATGCAGGAGCTGCTTTCAGTTGGGTCTGGACCAGGTTACAGTTCCTGCTCTGTCACGGGTATTTCTGTGCCCAGTCAGGGACTCTTGAGCTGCTATCTATGTTGTCACACTGGGCTCCTAGTGGCCTTTTCCTTTAGGGAGTTGATAGTCCTTGATTTTCCTGGCACTAAAATTTTTCAGCTGTGTCTTAACTTTCATGTCTGTAATACCTGCTTTTTTGACTTTTACTGTAAATTCAAACCCCATCAATACTATGTGCTACCTTACAGAGAGAGCTAGCAGGATTTCAGTTTATCCTGTTCAACAGATCCTTGTTCCAACTCACCCTCCCCTCTGTGATGCTGAAATCACCTGCCTCTGCAACACGGCACTCCCACTCCTGACTCACTGGACCCAACATACCATTGGATGTACAAGACAGAGCTGGTGTCAGTGTGACTTTCCCTGTCCTCAGCTTTAGGCCGTATGTTGGAAGATGCACTGCATCTCAAAATACTGATGGTAGCTGAGTCTTTATGAATTGCCTTTAAATTTTTTTTTATGGGGAAGTTTCCTAAACTTACTGCTGGCCATGCTGATTTTAATCTTGGGTGAAAGAGTAAAAGGAATGAAAAGCAGTAGCTTAATTATTTGCAATGCGAGAATACTGTTAATTCTTTCTTTACATATAGGGTATTTGATAATGTAACCACTGCAGTGCAATAAGCAGAGGACAGAATGTGTAAGCTTAATTCATATTTTAAAGTGTATCTGCTCTGTGGCACTGTACATACATATATGCCTGTGGGAGGTGCCTGCCAGAATGCATCCTGAGCTCTCCATCCCTGTACTGCACAGACCAAGGACTGGCCAATATGTTGCACAACTTTTATTTTCTGGGAAACAGCAGTGGCTGGTGGAAAAGGCTTGCAGCCATGTCTTTACTGAACTGTAACCTGTGAGACAAAGTTGCAATGCTCATCCAAACCAGGTTAGAAATTCATCTTTCAACCTCCTCCTTAGATAACTTGCATGTCACAGTGTTCTATGTTAAGACCATAGCTAGTTTTCTCCAATAAAGCTTTCCAATAGAGTATAACTTTAGTATCAAATCATACAGCTGTCTGTATGTAGAAAGAACTGGGATAAATATACTGCTCTTGGTTTGCAACTGCTGTATGATGAAGATACAAATTTAGAATTGTAATATTTAAAAAAGCCATAAAACGCATTAAACTTTGAGAATGTACTTGGATTTTTGACTTAAAAATCTGTTTTGAAAAAGTACAAGAAACAAAACTCTGAGTAAGGAGGGTGTATTTCCAGGTACCAGATAAACTAATTGTTGCCTAACCTTAAATCACAGGTTTTTTTGGTTCAGCACTCCAAAACTGCTTATGAAAACCACATGCTCTGGGTAGATTCTGTTCTACTTAGAGTTTGGGCCTTGACAGATAGAAAAACATTTCATTTCATGTCAGAAGAAGTGGATTTCAAAGACCTTGCATTTTCAGGTCTCCCGTTTTGTATGCATGCCTAATGGCAAAATATATTCTAGTCCCCATCCTTTGGAAAAATTCAGATGACACTGAACTGTTATTGCTGTTGTATGTGGGTTAGGTTTGCAACAGGAAAAAAAAAAGACTAAATAGTAAAAGGTAAACTCTTGCTTACTATCCAGCCTGAAAGCAGGAAATGGAGTTCTACCTCCAGGGGTTCCAGTTGGCAGAACTGCTCAAGCACAGTATGGATTTAGATGCATGTTTTTTTTTCTCGTGAGATAGAAGGTTGCACGTGGGATGAATGTTCTGGCTTGGTCATGCTCTCTTTTCTTCTGCTTTCTGTCAACTAACCTCTGTGCTGATGCAAGGGAGCCCCTAGTGAAACTAGGGCTAGTTTGATTTTACAAGAGCAGTTTAAAGCTTAGAATAACTTTATAGGTAGTGTATCTATGTTTGGTGACTGATACAGACTTTCATAAAGGTAAAATTAGTATATGCTCTGAATTTTCTTGTAAAAGAATTTTCTAGTGGCTGGAGAAGAGATTAACCTGTTGTCCCTCAAAGCTAATCTTTATGCATATTACTTGGCTTTCAATGGCATTCATCATTTATGTCAGCAGTTGCATGCTGAACAGTGGAGTTTAGGCTTCAAAATTGCCAGGTCACACTTTGGGAGCACTGAAGTGTATTTTAAACAGCAACATGTTTTGCATCTATAAAATACCAAATTGCTTTTCATTATGGACAGACACTTTTCCCACAACTTGTGTATTTTTTCTTTAATGTAAAAATATATATAAGTAATAAATCTATGAAATCTCCTAAAATAATATCTCTGGAGTCTTGCTCTGACATTATTGTGCATTTTTGTGAGGCTTAGTGATGCCTGAGGAGGCTGAAAACTTTCTTCAGTATGTCTTGTAGCATAGCAAGCGTTACCATGGTACCTTGTAACAATTTTCCAATCAGCAGATGGAGCCACAAGGGGAAAAAAAAGATTTGAGTGAAGAATTTTGGAACTGAATAATACTAAAATAAACTTGCTATAAAAAAATGCTCCATATGATTGTTGAAAAATTAAAGCAAACTGTCCTGTAATGTATCATCTGTTAGTTGAACATGTGCTCTCATTTATATGATCTGTACATAGCCAAAATAAATTACAATAAATTAGTAACAAATAATGACAGCATTTACTTAATTTGGTGCTGTATCTCCTTATTTAAGCCCTCACCCTAATATTTGAAAGAGTGAAAAAAATCAATTTACAGGATGTTTAATATTGTACTTTATCAAAAAGTAAAATTAGAATAGACCTGTTGGACTGGATGTGGGAATCAGAAATGTGGTGATTTAAGATCTTCATAGAGCTGGTTTGTCAATGCAATCAGCTCCTTTCTGAGGATCAGGTGGAGTGTGAAAGGGAAAAGATCTTCCCGAAGGATATTAAGTAGTAGCAGCAGTCCTCACTAATCCATTGAAGACTGATAGAGATGCTTAAGCAAATCCACAGTTTACTCAAATTTTCCAAAGCACGTATTTCTCATTATTACCAAAAAACATTACTTTGCCCTGTTTCAGAGTGCCTTGTCACTTGTGGGGTTTGTGGTGTTTCCAGGAGATGAGCTAAATTGTTAGGCTTTAAATATGTTTAAATAGGTTGCTTTTTTTAATATAGTCATATGATTGAGCTTTTATAACTACAATTATGCCTGTTGAAGCCATACTGTTTTAACAGTATGGAATGCTTTGTATGCTCCAGTTTCAACTTGTCATAGGATAAGTATGTTCTTGTTGAAGATGATTTTTTTTTTCCTTAGATTACAGTATATATATTGCAATATGGATTGTACAGTCCAGTAACCCAGTGCTGAACATACTCTGGTGCTTAAAAGAACAGCAGGAGAAGTGATACAGTAAGAGGATCAAATTATTTTTATCCTTTTGTTTGCTCCGCTTCTATGATGACCAAAATACAACATCAAGAAAGAATCTGAAGCTCAGTCTAAAATCAGCAGTTCTTCAACAAGTATTTTGGCTCCATCAGAATTCGTTCTGCTGCATGAAGCAGATTAAAAGGAGGAAACCGAGTATTTTGCAACACTACAAATGTAACTATGTAAGCGTGCCACAGATTTTAACTTGGAAAAACTATAGCTTGAACCTTAATTTCCGTGGTGATTTGTCTTTACATTATAGTGCTGTTGCATTGGCTGTTAATACTGTGTCTCTTCTGTGAATGAGCAGAGAATTTTGGTATTCACAGTGACATCTTTGGGAGCATTAGATGCATATACAAGCACTTTAAAATGGCAGAATGTAATTAGAGCTGTGAGTTTGACAGTAATTCCTACAAAATTGCAATATTTTCACCGTGCAGAAGGCAAAACTAAATGAAATGGATGTTGTTAGCATCTGCTAAGCATGATCACAGTTTTCTGAGATGGTTGGCTGTCATATTTATGATGCTCTGAGTGAGCTCTATAGCTGTGACTGATTGTGCCCTACCATTCAATTCCTGGATCTCAATCTGCCACATTTATAATTTAGCATTATGGAAGATGCCTCTTTCTGCAGCTCAAAAATCAGGGGGAAGAGGAGTGCAAATTCACTTTAGTCATTCAAACAGGACTGCTCTAGAGCAGTCATGCATGTAACCACATGCTTAAGTCCTATTATTTGGAAAGCAACTGTGAAGTGTTTTCTCAGTGCAAATAATTGCCAGGGACAGAATAGGTTCCTTGAATTCAATTGTCCTTCTCCATTTAGGATTAGGAAAAGTGCCACTTTAGTTCTGTTCCTGCAGATACTCTGGTCACCTCCTTGCTTCTGTTGTACCCTGTTCTGAGTATTAACTGCAGGCTTTGCTGCATGCATGACATACTAGCACATGTGCCCTAGCATTGAAAAAAGATTCATTATTTGAGGTGACATAGGTAATTTGAATAAATTCTTGTGTTCTTCTAGTTCTCCATGCATTTCTGTTGGTGCACTAAAGAATACATACACATCATAAGGGTGAATAAGAATATGTTTATTTCTCAGTCAATAGAATCATGGACTGGTTTGGGTTGGAAGGGACCTGAAAGCTCATCTAGTTCCAACTCCCCTGCCATGGGCAGGGACACCTTACACTGGAAAAGGTTGCTCAAGGCTCCGTCTGAGCTGTCCTTGAACCCTGCCAGGGATGGGCCATCCACAGCTTCTCTGGGCAGCCTATGCCAGCGCCTCACCACCCTCGCAATGAAGAACTCCTTTCTAGCATCTATGTATAGGTCAGAATGTGTATTTACTCACTTACTACTTTCCAATCATCACAGGTATCCTTCCAGGATGGTTTAGCTCTGTGTGAAGCCTCCTGCTCTATGGGGCTTTCTTAGACTTTAAAATACCGATTTTTTTTTTTATTTCATATGGTCCATAAGAAGTATCACTGAAATATTAATAGTGAAGATGATGGTTAGAAGGAAGCTCTGATTTGCTAGCTTAAAACAAGTGTTCTGAAGCACACAAAGATTCCTGTAATCTTCTACTATTCATAGAATCATAGAACAGTTAGGGTTGGAAAGGACCTTAAGATCATCTAGTTCCAACCCCCTTGCCATAAGCAGGTACACTCCACACTAAACCATGCCACCCAAGGCTTTGTCCAACATGGCCTTAAACACTGCCAGGGATGGAGCACTCACAGCTTCCTTGGGCAACCCATTCCAGCTTCTCACCACCCTAACAGGAAAGAACTTCCTCCTTATATCCAATGTAAACCTCCCCTGTTTAAGTTTGAACCCTTTACCCCTTGTCCTGTCACTACAGTCCCTAATGAAGAGTCCCTCCCCAGAATCGCTATAGGCCCCCTTCGGGTACTGGAAGGCTGCTATGAGGTCTCCATGCAGCCTTCTCTTCTACAGGCTGAACAGACCCAACTTTCCCAGCCTATCTTCATACAGGAGATGCTCCAGTCCCCTGATCATCCTTGTGGCCCTCCTCTGGACTTGTTCCAACAGCTCCATGTCCTTTTGATGTTGAGGACACCAGAACTGCACACAATACTCCAAGTGAGGTCTCACAAGAGCAGAGTGGGCAGGATTACCTCCTTTGACCTGCTGGTCACGCTCCTTTTGATGCAGCCCAGGATACGGTTGAGCTTTCTGGGCTGCAAGCACACACTGCAGCCGGCTCATGTTCGTGTTCTCATCGACGACCACCCCCAAGTCCTCTGCAGGGCTGCTCTGAATCTCCTCTTTGCCCAACCCGTAGCTGTGCCTGGGATTGCTCTGACCCAGGTGTAGGGCCTTGCACTTGGCATGGTTAAACTTCATGAGGTTGGCATCAGCCCACCTCACAAGCGTGTCAAGGTCCCTCTGGATGGCATTCCTTCCCTCCAGCGTATCCACCGAACCACACAGCTTGGTGTCATCGGCAAACTTGCTGAGGGCGCACTCAATCCCACTGTCCATGTCAGTGACAAAGATGTTGAACAAGACCGGTCCCAAAACTGATCCGTGAGGGACACTACTCATCACTGGCCTCCAGCCCAACATTGAGCCATTGACCACAACTCTTTGTATGTGGCCATCCAAACAGTTCTTTATCCACCAAGTGCCCCACCTATCAAATTGATGTCTCTCCAATGTAGAGAGAAGGATGTTGTGTGGGACAGTGTTGAATGCTTTGCACAAGTCCAGGTAGATGACATCAACTGCTCTACCCCTGTCCATCAGTTCCGTAGCCCCATCATAGAAGGCCACCAAATTGGTCAGGCAGGATTTCCCCCTAGTGAAGCCATGCTGGCTGCCACCAAGCACCTCATTGTTTTTCATGTGCCTTAGCATGTCTTCCAGGAGAATCTGCTCCAAGATTTTGCCAGGCACAGACATGAGACTGACTGGTCTGTAATTCCCCGGGTCGTCCATTTTCCCCTTCTTGAAAATGGGGGTTATATTTCCCCTTTTCCAGTCTTTGGGAACTTCACCTGACTGCCATGATCTCTCAAATACGATGGACAGTTGCTTAGCAACTTCACTCGCCAGCTCCTTCAGGATGCACGGATGGATTTCATCAGGTCCCATGGACTTGTGCACGTTCAGGTTCTTAAGATGGTCTGGAACCAGATCCTTTCCTACAGTGGGCCCAAGGTCTTCATTCTCACAGTCCCTGCATTTGACTTCCAAGACTTGGGTGGTGCGGTCAGAGCATTTGCCATTGAAGACCAAGGCAAAGAAGTCATTCAGAACCTCAACCTTTTCCAAATCCTGTGTAGCCAGTTCTCCTGATAGCTTCTGGAGTTGTCCCTGGTCTGTCTTTTATTTGCAATGTACCTATAGAAACCCTTCATTGTTATCCTTAATATCCCTAGCTAAATCTAATTCTAACTGGGCCTTAGCTTTCCTTACCTGGTCCCTAGCTTCCCGGACAACATCCCTGTATTCATCCCAGGCCGCCTGTCCTTGCTTCCACCTTTTATAAGACTCTTTTTTCCTTCAAATTTTCCTCAGCAGCTCCTTATCCATCCAANTCCCTGTATTCATCCCAGGCTGCCTGTCCTTGCTTCCACCTTTTATAAGCCTCTTTCTTCCTTTGAATTTTCCTCAGCAGCTCCTTATCCATCCAAGGAGGTCTCCTGGCCCTCCTGCTGCACTTCCTTCTAGTTGGGATGCAACACTCCTGAGCTTGGAGCAGGTGATCCTTGAATATCATCCAGCAGTCTTGGGCCCCCCCCCACCCTCTAGGGCTATTTCCCATGGAACCTCACTAAGCAGGTTCCTGAAGAGTCCAAAGTCTGCTCTGTTGAAGTCCAGGGCAGTGAGTTTGCTGCACGTTCTTCTCACCATCCTGAGGATCTCGAATTCAACCATCTCATGTTCTCTGCATCCAAGGCTGCCCTGGAGCGTCACATTTCCAACAAGCCCTTCCCTATTGGTGAGCACGAGGTCAAGCAGGGCACCTCTCCTTGTCAGCTCCTCTATTACTTGTAGAAGGAAGTTGTCTTCCACACAATCGAGGAACCTCCTGGATCGCTTGTGCCAGGCCGTACCGTCGCTCTAACAGATGTCAGGGTGGTTGAAGTCCCCCATGAGAGCAAGGGCCTGCGAATATGAGGCTGTTCCTATTTCTCTGTGGAGAGCTTCATCCACAGGTTCCTCTTGATCAGGCGGTCTGTAACAGATCCCCACAGTAACTGTCTCCCATCACTGTTCTCCCTTTAACCCTGACCCACAAACTCTCTGTTAACTGCTCACCTGTCCCCAGACAGAGTTCCATACTCTCCAGCCTATCCCTAACATAAAGGACAACTCCCCCTCCCTTCCTACCAGGCCTGTCTTTCCTAAAGAGCCTGTAACTTTCTATTTCAACACTCCAGTCATAGGAGCCATCCCACCATGTTTCTGTGATGCCTATTATATCATACCCCTGCAGATGGGCACACATCTCTAATTCCTCTTGTTTGTTTCCCATGCTACAGGCGTTTGTATAGGGAGACCTGAGTCAAGCTCCAAATGATGCCAGCTCATTGTCTGGAGCAGATGGAATATCTCTACATTGCTGCAAGCATTTTTCATAGGTGGTAGCAACCGACTGAGCATGTTGGGATGGAACGATCCCCCACTCCCCCAACACATCTAGTTTAAAGCATCCTTGACCAGTCTGGCAAGCCTCTTACCAAACCCACTCTTCCACTTCTTTATCAGAGCATGTCCACCAGCCCCCAAGAGACCTGGCCTACAAACTTGGGTCCCATGTTCAAGGTACCCAAACCCTTGACTATGACACCACTCTTGTAACCATTTATTAACCTGGACAATCCTCCTAGCCTTTTTAAGGTCCTCCTGGAGAGTGGATGAAAAAACAATCTGAGCTCCAGAGCCCCTAACCACCTCTCTCAGGGCTCTGTAGTCCCTGAAACATCCCTGATCCGTGCTCTGGGCAGGCAACAGACCTCCCTTGAGACCGGGTCAGGCTGACAGATGGGTGCCTCCGTGCCTTTCAAAGCAGAGTCCCCCACTACTAGGACCCGCCACTTTTTCCTGGCAGCACCAGTAGAGGTCTTCTTAACCAGTGCACCAGCCAGTTGTTCCTGATGCAAGTGTGTTTCATGAATCACTGTTAATTACGGGGCTTCATTGGACTTTCCTGGCTCCTCAGAAATACTGTAATTAGCTGAGAGAACTGTGTACCTGCTTGCTTCTGATCTTTATCTTAGATATTCTACAAAGAAAATCCTATCTTAGTGAATAGTGAGCAGCAAAAGAGTTAATGGGAGAACTGAAATACCATTCCATTACATATTTGCAAAAAATGTAGTTTTATTCATTAATTTATTCATTTATACATTATTTCACTTCCAAAAGATTTGTTAGACTCTCACAATGCAAGTAAGAAAAATATAAGTACCTCTTCTGAAATGTTTATAATGTAGGATCCATTTGCAATAAATTCCAATTTCTGGAATTTATGTTTTCCATAAACATATATATATATATTTATATATATGGTTTTGCATATATATATCTCTATATATATGGTATATAATATATATGGAATATACTGGAATATACATGGAATATACATGTATTCCATATATATAAAAATATATATATTGAGAGAGTGTATATAATACGTATATCTATTTTCCATATATATATATACACACACACATATATATACACACACATATATGGGTTCCGTAAAACATACATGCATATTTTTATATATATGTTTTTCCATAAAACATGTAGACCTGCAGCTCCAGGAATTTGTTTTTTGGCCTAGGAGATAGGGTGTTTTGGTTTGGTGTTGGTTTTTTTTGTTTTGTTTTGTTTTGGGGTTTTTTTTTGATTGTTTGGTTTTGGGATTTTTTTCACATTTGCTTGGTTCTTGTTTTGCAGTTGCACTCCATGTTTTTGCCTTTATTTAGCCAATTATATTTGGCTCAGGAAATGTATTGTTACATTATATACACTGACTAGATAGCTTCCTGTATTCATATTTTTAAACTGTAGATGGTTTACAAAGAAAAGTCAATAAGTGCTTTTATTTTTCCTATCACCATTTCCAAGACTTGCTGTAACATCCTCTAAAATGTTTAACTGTAGCTGTCAACAAGTTCTTTGTCAGGGATTTTGCTTTTTGGAGTAAAATAGATAAATGATGATACTTTCCAAGGCTTCCTCTTACTAAATAGTATGTGGGACAGAGCAGAGGTTTCAGCTGTGAGAATACAAAAACCTTAAACACCATTCAAAGTATTTGAATGTTCTGGGTATTTTTAAAGTATGCTAAGCTGTTAGGTGGACAAGCTGCTCACCTACCTGTAATTATATATATATATACATATATATATATATAAAAGAAAAAACTCTGCTGTGCTAGTCTCCTAGAGAATACTTTAACAGCATTTTGCCACCTGGGGAAACAGGAGGAAAAAAAAAAGATTCTAACTACAGAAGGAATGATGATTAAGAGGCCACTGAGTTGCTTTCCACAGAAACAGCTAATGGGAAGATCTGAATTAGGGCAGAGAACTATACAGCTCATTTAATGATTAGATGGAATTTGTTTGTTCCAAATGTTATTCAAACATTTGAACTGCTAATATGCAGTCTGAATTCCTTGAGCAGGTATTCACTAAATGTAATTCAGCTGTAGTAGAATCTAATCAGCCCTCTGTCACTATCTCTTTCCATAGCCTGTAGAAAAGGGTTTAGAATGACTAGGTTTCTAACTTAAGCCTCTCTACTAAGTGCCTAAAATTAGGTGTGTTGCAAATGGATGTAATGGACATGCCACTCAATGACAAAACTAGCTTTGAACCTGGAAACTCCCACCTGCAATCTGTATATTAACTTGTTAGAGACATGTGCTATATATGGGTGGGATAAAACCAGTTCTGCTGTTTATGGTCATGTTGCATTTCTGGTGAGATGCAATAATTATACTTGAGATTGCTTTCTGTGGCTATTTTAAACACATTGAATTCTCATTGACATACCTGAACTTTCCAAGCAATAGATCTCATTCATCACCTTCATTTGTTGCTCTGAAAATACTTGTGTTTGTTAACCTCTTATTATCTAGGAAGTGTTTTCTCACAAATGCCACAAATCATGAATTACAAAAGCTACGTGATTGTAGCCAGCTTTTTTTAAAATGGAAAGTCCTTACTTTCTTTTTTTCTTCTATGCCAATAACATTGAGAGAATGTCCTCTTTTCCATAAAACACACAGTCAAAAGTTTGGCTTCCAGCACTGTCAGCAGTGCCCTTTTCTCAAGTCAGTAACGTTTTCTGGGCTAAACCCTGAAATGAACCCATCATGGATATGACTAGTGTTTTATGACCTGCTGATGATAAATGGAGAATTAGTCTTGTGTTACTCTTCCATTCCAGTTAATCATTTTGCAGTTTTGAAATAGTAGTGGGATCTTAATATTATATTCCTTATTAACATTAGAAAAACTATTTTCTCCTCAGTAATGTCATGCAGTTGTTAATATCACACAAATGTGACCTTACTGAGGACCTAGGTAATCCTGGATCCCAACATAAATAATGTTTACTGTTCTAAGGCAATTTATCACTATGTTAATTAATTTCCTTTAAAATACAAGGCAAATGTTTTACGACACTGGTAACCATTAGTACTCATCACTGGGACACAGGACAGTTCTTTAGATTAATTATATCTCATGTTGTCCTGTTACAGTAATACATTTTTATACTAGGAGTTCAGTGAAAAGGGTGACCAATGAAGAGTTCAAAGGAGAAACTGCCTTTTTAATTTTTCAGTATTTTTCAATTTCAGATTCTCTCCAGTGCTCTCCTTACCTTTAAGACAAGTGGAGGAGGAGCAACCTGTTATCCAAACTTTCATACTGGTTCCTAATTCTGTATTTGATAGCAGTGTGTTTTTGAAAGGACCATTCTCATCTATGGGAGTTTTTCCACACTCCGTTTAGTATAGCAGTAAGATAACTTTGTTGTGTTTTATGAATTTTTCCAATAAATCGTTTAATGCTTTGTTGCAGTTTGCAAGCAGGGAACAGTTTCTTTTTAAGAACAAATATTAGCTAGGATTTTTTTTATTTTTATTTTTTTCTCCGAATAGTCTTTGAGAATATTTTCAATTCCCTGTTAACAGACCTAGTTGCCTGTCCAGGGTAAAATAACCTGCTTTTCTTTGAGGATTTTTGTATTTTTAAGTTTACCAATTATTTCTGAATTAAACTTGTCCTATTCCTAAACTTGTCCTATTCCAATCATTAATATATTTCCAAATTTCTGCTGAGTCTTTTGCTAATTTATTCAGATACATTTCTGGTCTGATTTTTTTTACTTCCTTCTGCTTTCATATTCTTTTTAACAACCTCTATGTAATTCTCTTTTAATCTATGAGGACCTTACCTCTTTTTCTCATGTGCATCCATTTTTTTCTGCAGATACCATTTTTCATTACTTCTCCAAGGAAGCATATTTAGTAACAAGGCTTGTAGTTTTAAAATCTCCTTAGGTTCTTTTTCAGTTGTTTGGGTTTGTTTTTTTTGTTTGTTTGTGATGAGAAACTAGTTTTTTCTCATGTGCTATGAGCTTCTATGTGCTTTAAATCTGTGTACAGTGTTTTTGGATTACTTCTGTCTTTCATGTCAAAATAAAATGAGTTTTTATTCTGATAACATTTGAAACACTCAGATTTGTCATTAGAGGATTCTTCAGCTTGCAAGGCTTTTTTACAGGATCATTATTTTTCATTATAAATGAAAGTTAAAATCCTCATCAGTTGCGCCTGTGCTTGGATATAAGATATGAAGCTATAACATCTGCTACTAAGAATGATGTAACTGATCTGGTATTTAAAAATGCCAGAGTGAGTAGGTAGTTGTGGGAGATGAGATGAATGCTTCAGCAGGTGCCTTGCTTTCCAGTAACCATGGACCTTAATATGGGATTATAGATATCTGACCTTTTAGCAGTTATTGGTTGATTTTTTTCAGTAGGGTCTTGTTTGAATTTTAACTTTTTGGATATGCTATACAGATACTCGAACAAGCAATCATGCTTAACAGGGTAGTTAACAAGCATATGAGGTATCAAGCCAAAGATAGAATTTGCAGTGAGTAAATACGGGACAGAAATAGGAATGTGAAGGCAAAGGAATCTATTTTAGAGCAGGGAGCTGTTCTTGTGCTTTAAATACAAGCAGAAAAAAAAAGGGTGGGTTTTTTTTTTCTTTCTTTTTTTTTCTTCAAAGCTAAGGTTGCTTTGCTGTAGATTTTACACCTTTCAGTGTTCACTTTATTGGAATATTTCTTTTCAAGATTTTTGTACCCCAAATACTACAATGTGTGGCACTTGCTTTGCTTTGCCAGTTAATGAATACTTTTATTTGGTATGAGTTGGGCTTTTTTCAACTGGAGGTGGTCATTAACAACACTTGGGAGATCTAAGCTGAAGAGAAAGTGAAATCATTTCACTTTAAGGCTAATACTTGCTATTTTTATTGTACCCAAAGGAAGAAATTTTATGAGAAACAGGTTTTTCGTGTCATTGCAGCATTAGTCATAAGAGCTACAGCATTAAATAAAGCCTTCATATACACCTACAGTGTAGCATTTTGCTCTTGTATACTGATACTGTTTGAGTCCTCTCATCATTGCCTTGAATGCAGTTCAATTCAGCACTGGATGCTGCAGTCTCCTATTGTGGTGCAGGTCACGTAGCAGTGAATGAACAAGATTGCATGAATAATGTGCTTTTTATTCAGCGATTGGATAAAAATGAATGTCCTCAACACCTACGTACATCCAATCTCCACCACTTCCTGTGTGCTTATTCTTCCTGAAGCCTTAATTATTTATCCTTGGAGAGAATTTGACAGTTACAAGTAGTCACGACTCAGTCGGTTAACCCTACAAACGCCAGAACCAATCTCCATGTCAAGTACAGTTGAATGTCTCGTGGAATCAGATGTTGATGTTGAAGGGTATAACTCCCTGTTAACAGAAGAAACCTGGCATCCTTAAATACTACATATTTTTAAATCTAGTGCTGTCTTTAATGAAATTAAAATTGGTCTGATATTCTTGCTAATTTCAAGAGGTAGTCTTTGAAGAGTGTGATACGCTTTAAATACTGACATTGGCATTCTCCAGTAGAAATGCAGTTTCAGGAGAGAATGGTCAAGTAAGGGGGAACGCAGCATTAGTTATCAAGTTGAAATATATGCATAGTTTCCCACATACAATATTGCATAGTGATGAGAATTATGAAAAAAAGAATTATGTAAGATGTCTGCTGATTTTGCTACTTGGTATTTATAAAGTGTTCGAATTACAGCAAAATTTTGTGCATAGTAGGAGTCAGTATATCAATATACATCAAGAGAAAAAGAGCTTTAGAAATAAAATGCTTCTTTGTCTTGGTTACATATAAAAAGAAAGGGAGGAAAAGCATGTATGTGTATGTAAGTATACATACACTTTGTCTACTTGATTTGAGGGCAAGAAAATTATCAAAGAAACAGTAACATTATTGTTCATGTGAGCATTTTGTTTACTAAAAATATTCGTTATGTGGCTGCATTTTAGACATCAGTGCTACATTAGGCTACGTTGCCAGAGCTTGTTTTTGCTAAGTATATTGTCTCCCCTGCCCACTGCTCTCCCTGACAATAATGCCCTGCACAGCCTCAGAATTCTTTTCATTCTTCTTTCAGTGAGGGCTTCCACAATTTTACATCAAAATTCGAAGTAACAGCAGAATATTGTTACTCATGGGGTCCATAATCAGGATGCACAAACTCGTGTATGCCTTTACCTATAGATTGGTCCCTTGCTCTATTGTATAATGTTACTGTATTATCTGACTGGGCAGCATGAATCATGGCAGGTGGGGACATATCTGTCTATAACATTAGGCTGCATAATGTAGGAGTATGCCCAGTGCTGGTAGCTACTAACATTTTTAAGCCTTGAGCCTAGAAAAACACCTCATCTCCCCATGCTAAGAACAGACTTGAAAGTGTAATGTGAGGTGGTTTTGTTTTGTCCTTTTGCTTGTAAACATTTTGGTGAGGTAATTAGATTACATCCTCATAGATAAGATGAGGAAGTGTGGGCTTGATGATCAGGTAGTGAGGTGAATCAAGAAGTGCTTGAAAGGAAGAAGTCAGAGAGTTGTGATCAATGGGGCGGAATGTAGCTGGAGGTCTCTGACTAGTGGAGTCCCTCAGGGGTCGGTGCTGGGACCAGTGCTGTTTAATGTTTTCATCAACGAATTGGATGAGGGAACTGAGTGTACCCTCAGCAAGTTCACTGATGATACTAAACTGGGAGGAGTG
>NDXB01005992.1:101010-123653 GCA_002631895.1 Agapornis roseicollis | reverse complement strand
TTTAATATGTAAAATGAACTTGTCTTTTAGTGTCCCATTCTTTTTTATTTTAGAAGTAATACATTTTTTTCCCCTTTGACACAACTCTTATTCCCTCTCCCTTACCCCAGTACTTAAGTAGGATCTTGAAAAATGAAATCATTCTTTGCAGCTCTGTTTCTGTACTTTAACAGCTTGTTCATCCATACTCTTTATGCAAGAACTACAGATACCAAAGCCTGGTCTATTCATTCAGCAAACTATTTTTTTTCAGAACCTTTGTCAGTGCCTTCATCAGTTCAGAAATAAGTATCAGTTGAGGGGTAAATATGAGCCACTTATTTATATTCTTTTTCCTTCTGTAGTATTCATAGATATGCAGATAAAATATTTCATCAAAGTTTTCTTTTATACGTAGTTGCTATTTAAACTTAAGTGTTACACTTGTGAATTTTCTGTTTGAGGCATTGTAGTACAATTCCTGGTGCTTTTTCTCTAGTGCTTAAGCACATGTTCTCTTAGGATGTGAAACAGTTTCACATTTACTCTGAGTAGTTTGCACAGACAGGCAGCTTCTCTGTATCTCCACTGGTGGTGACTGGCAGATCTAACCTAAGAGCGTGCAGGGAGCAGGCTACACGCAAGAGGAAATTGTTCAGTGCAGATAAAGGTTTTTTAATGTCTATCTTGCTTTATGATGTTTGTTTTTCTTTAGTTAGTAGAATAAAAATCAAAAGTGTGAAAGAGGCCAGTATGAATGGATATTGAGGTCTGTGGTTGGGAGGTTTGTCAACTAATAAGCTGTTTACCTTGAGATTGTAATAATTAAAGCTGTGTGAGTGATTATTATTCAGCTACTACATTCAAAAATTGAAATACTTTTATTTTGGTTCAGGTGAACATTTACTGTCTGCTTGTATGTTTCCCCCTTTTTAGGATAAAGCCTATCTGGAGAACAGACTGTAGAGCAAAGAAAAGCTTAATTCCCAAAGAAATGCTGTACTTCTTTATTTGAATATAGTATCTTTGTCAAGCTCTGGGCATGAAGTATAAAATTTATAAATCTTCAGCAGAGTTTACAGCTGACAGAATGACTGAACCAGGAGGACAGTGGTTGGAATGATAGGTTAACTGCTCAGCAATCTGGAACAGTTAATGCATTAGTCAGAAGGAGCTCATAACATCGCCTTTGGTAGGTCAGGTCAAAGATGTGTGTATCCCACCTCACCAGTATCCTGTATGTTGCTGTCTGCCTGTAGATATGGAAGGAATAGTACAAGTACCCCTTTGGTATATTTATGTGCCTTCACTAGTTTGCAGCTTGGAGACTTTCTGAACCAGAGTTGTAGTCTGTGTTCAGCATCCTCTGAATTTGTTGTCCGTGGATTTATCCAATTTCTCTTGAATACATGTAAATTTTTAGTAACTTCTTGTCACAGAGCAGTTTCAGGGCTTAGCATCTGTTCTGTGAAAAAGGATCCAGTTAAGTTTTTAGCTTATTTTTAAGTTTCATTTGTTCCAGTTTCTTGTAGTAGAAAATGATGTAAGTGATCATCCCTCTTAATTTCTCAGTATCTTTTGTGTCCCTGTTAAACCTTTTCAAATGTGAGTGTATTATAATTTGGTTAAATGCAGTGCAGTGGGTCTGGAAAGGATGAGTAAGTTGTTCACTGTTGGGGAAGAAATGGAGTTCTAAAGGCAGTGGTTTAAGGATTTGGGGACTGGCAGAGCTTTACAGCAAGAGTGCTGGTGTTAAATAACATGAACATGGATGAGTAGGGAGAATGTTGAGCAAAAGTAGATGTCGGAAGTTAGCCTGTGATTGTAAAACATATTTTAGTATTTGCTGTCATGCTAAAATCTTTGGACTAACAATTAATTTCAAAGCTGTGCTTCAAACCTGTCTTTGGAAGAGTTCTTTTGTGTGTGAATGTTTTTGGTTTTTTCCTACTGGTGAACTTCTGGCATATGAAGAGTACTGGTCACTGTTCTATTACAGTGTAGTTTACTACACTGTAATAGAATTGGGTTGCAGTGGCAGGGAACTTGACAATATGTTATGTTCTTCCTTGTTGAATGATTTGTTTCACCTCTTCAGCACTTAACCTAGTTATGTTCCATCTCAAGGTCTGTAGATAATAAGGAGCAGGTAAAACAAAGGGTAAACTATTGGGTGCTTCCAGGTCAGATATTTCAGTTTTCAGAATGTCAGTGTCTTTTGATTATATATACTGTATCATTAAAACAAAACAAAAAACAACAAACAAAACAAACCCAAACAATCAAACAAAACCCTCTTTGGATCAGATATTGACCATCCAACCTTGATCATCCAACCTTAGTTTCTGTGAAACTGAATTATATTAATTACCTTACTTTGCTGCAGAGTCCTTATTGTATGTTCAGAATATGCAAAGTTGTGATGTGACTTACATATTCAAAGGTTTTTNACAATCAAACAAAACCCTCTTTGGATCAGATATTGACCATCCAACCTTGATCATCCAACCTTAGTTTCTGTGAAACTGAATTATATTAATTACCTTACTTTGCTGCAGAGTCCTTATTGTATGTTCAGAATATGCAAAGTTGTGATGTGACTTACATATTCAAAGGTTTTTAGAAATACTTCAGGTGATTTTAGAAAGTATCTATAATGATGAGAAGGAAAAAAAAAAAGGCAGATTTTACTTTGCTGGAGTTTCATAGCATTTGGGCATGCTAAGGACATCTGTGTAAAAGTGATACAGTCAGCTCCAATACAGAATGTGCAGAGTTCTTGTTGACAGCTGTAAGAAAGTAAATTACAGCAGATGCCTGGTGCTAACAAGAAACTGGTACAAACAGGAACTAGAATGTATACTTATTTTTATCATACTTATTTTTATTCATGGAATGATATGCAGGGAATGACTGCGTTTCTTTAAACAGGAATATTTTCTTCTGACTTCAAGTGAGCTTATTGGCCTGTTATCTTCTGGAAATGTCAGTGGTTTACAGTTGGAGATTTTGAAATATATAAATACTATCTGGTTAGAGTGGACAAGTCTGTGTGCTTTTGTTTTTATTCTTTTTGTGTTCACTGTGTTTTCCTTCTCTGTGTTACCTTTTCTGTGAGGCTTGACTTGCCAGGCTTTCTTTGTGTTATCCAAAAGTTATTGTTGGTTGGTACTGGAAAGCAGTTTTGGTCACTTGAATGCCAGTGAAGTGCAAATTGTGTTTGTTAAGGAAGACAGTGGATAATAATCTATAGACATATCTGTGGCACTGTTCCAGTGTTTTGAATTGTGGTTAGTTAACCAGAACTTCTACATGGGACTTCCGGTGTTGAGAAAGAAGTTGGTTCTTTTACTAAGCTTCATTACCAGGTATAAAGATATCATACAGTGACATCAGTTCAGCTACGAAATACCAACATCACAGTGTGGTTAGTGAGCTGCAACTCAGTGCTGATTTGGGTGGAATCTTGTTTGTGCTAGGTGGAGAAAATTTTGTTTGACTGTAGCCTATATACAGTCTGCACTGCAGCATGGCATGGCAGCTTGTAACCTTGATCCAGGGTCTCTGTCAGTGTGGGTAAAGGTTTCTTGTGGTGTTGGATAGGGAAAGCAGAAGCCTGTGAGCTGTGTGTATTGTTAAAGGGTGGGAATGGTGTTAATTCTCCACTAACTTCTGACATAATCTATGTTGTGCTGCTTCATTTAATTCTCTTAAATTAACTTATGTCCGGATTCCAGCTGATAGAACAATAATCTTGAGTTACCCACTACTGGGAAAAAAAAATACGAACTTGACCTCAGTTAAGAGGTGCTCAGATTATGACAGACACACAGATTCCCTAAGCACAGTGTCAAAATTGGTTTGCAGCTGGCAGTTTTGTGTTTTGTTTGTAAACATTGTGAAGAATTTAAACTAGTTTACTTAATAAGACTTCTTGCTTGCTTTCTTTATAAACATTTTTCTGCTCTCTTTTTAGACATGGACCGTGATTATGGGCATGGAGGCTATGGTGGCCCACGATCCATGGACTCTTACCTTAACCAATCCTATGGGATGGAGAGTCATGGAGGTGGAGGCGGAGGAGGTGGTGGTGGTGGTAACAGGTAAAATAATCGCTCAATTGTCCCAAGAATTGATCAAATCCAATTTAAATTGAGACCATTGTCTTCTAACTTAAGTGTTCCTGAGGCATGTTGTTACGATTTTGTATAAACACTTTCATTCTGAGTCTTCATCTTCAGTAAATACTGGCAAACACTGAAGTGTGAGAGCTGGATTCTTGTCATAATCAGCATTTTGTGGAAAAGTTTGAGAGTTAAACAATGCGTCTTTCAATGAAAATGGAAAAAGTGTTCTTTTTCAGTAATGGCTGGCAATTTGTAACTGATTGGCCTGATGTACCATTTCTGACATAGCCAACTAGACCTGTCTGGTTTAGTGCCTTAGACTGAATCTATCAACATTCCGTTTTCAAGGAACATTTAGGGTATATGTTCTTTGGTTTGAATGTGCAGTGCTCAAATGATCTTGGTATTGAATCTGAAAGTCATGTCCAGATTATTTCATTGGAAGGTACTGATTATACTCAAAACAGTGTGCATGTTCTAGGCTGCTTTGCAAGATGGATTGGTCTCATAAATTCTGATGCAGTGGTTTTAAAGTTGTGTATTTAATTCTAGGATGCTACTACTGTTGCTCTTTCAGATAAAAACAGTAGGGAGCAGCTGATTTGATTTAGGTCTTAATATTGTATTTCAAGAAGCATGCTTTTCAGAGTAGTGATTCTATCTTGGAGGAAATAAATTGCGAAGAAAACTTAGGCAATCTGATGGTTTTCTTGTGTGCGCCCTTGAGTTCTTGTTTGGCTGTAGCCAAACTACTGTATGGTTCTTGTCTGTAGTCACTGTGGTGCCACTGGGCAAGGACAGTACTAAGCAAGGAGGCTGGAGAAGTGTTGTGTTTTGCTGCAGGGTTCTGTTAAACTTTCTAGTTAAGTATAATTTGTTTAATGATGAACAACAAGATCAACTTAAAAGTCTGAGCAGAGATTGAGGAATGAGTTGTACCTACCATATAGTAATCTGCATATGATTGAGGCTGAATGACTATTTGAACAACAAAATGTTTCTTGCCATGTAACTTTAATATTGTGCATGGGCCGTATTTGTAGGTAGTATAATTTTCTGTGTAGCTTTGGGTCTTCTGAGACTAACATGTTCTAAAGTGAAGACACTCAGCTTATTGTAGATACTGTTATTAATTTGAGTCTCTTCTAGTTTATATTTTATTAGTCAAGGGGTTGTCTTTCCCAGCTCCTACTGAATCTCCCTGTTTTGACTCTGCAGGGACACTAATGTGTTTCCCTTCCGAGTGGTTACAAATACTGATGATTTTTAGCCTGACAATCCTCCCCTTCTTCACCAGGCAAAGCAAACTCTGGGCTGGTAGCTAAAGATTTCAGCTCCTTGTTACTCTATTCTGAAAGTCCAAGGACTGTTTTCACATCCACTGTGCATGCATTGGGTAGACTTTCAAAATCCTGAATTGCTAATGGGCTGTAAGTGAAAGAAGGATACACTGATGGCCATGAACTCTTTTGATTGGGAGACTGAATTTTATAGGGAAGATTTCCAAAAAGTACAGATACGGATAGGAGAGCATGTGTCTTTTTCCTTTAAAAGTAGAACTGTGGGGTGTTTAAGACTCACATCTGTACCACTAAAAAAATGTTCTTTTCTTCCTCAGTTCAGAGCTAAGCCGCCTTTTAACTGCTGTTTAACTGTTAGAATACAAGGGCATGATTTTGAAGAAAGGAGAGCTTGACTAGCCTATGAATGTCTGCAGGTGATTATTTTTGTGAGACTAGGGCTGGGCTCTAATGTTTTAGTATATGAATGTTGCTGAAAATTTTAACTCAACAAAGTTCAGGCATACTGAACTTTAGAATTGTTCCTAGCAAAAATGGCTCAGATAGCTTTCTATCTGGTCATAGTGTGATTTGCCCAGCCCTAATCAAGATTTAAACAGTAGCACAATTTTACGGACCAGTATAGTAATAAATTGATTTTAGTTGATAAATGTCAACTGATAACTTGTCTTTTGAAATGTATAACATTAGTAAGCTTACTTTTTTTTCTCCTCACTGTGCAACTTTTCCAGGTTTGGACCTTATGAGTCTTACGACTCCGGGTCTTCTCTGGGTGGGCGAGATCTGTACAGATCTGGCTATGGTTATAATGAACCCGAACAAAGCCGCTTCGGAGGTAGTTATGGTGGTCGATTTGACAACTCCTACCGGAATAGCCTTGACTCTTTCGGAGGTAGAAACCAGGGCGGGTCTAGCTGGGAAGCACCTTACTCCCGTTCAAAATTGAGGCCTGGGTTTATGGAGGACAGAGGAAGAGAGAGTTACTCTTCCTACAGCAGTTTTTCTTCACCCCATATGAAGCCTGCACCTGTAGGCTCTCGGGGGAGAGGAACGCCTGCTTATCCTGAAAGTGGATTTGGAAGCAGAAACTATGATGCTTTTGGAGGACCATCAACAGGCAGAGGCCGAGGCCGAGGAGTAAGTACAGAATCTTTTCAGATTCTTTTCACTAGACACTCTTTTAAACCCTTTCAAGACCACTGCTTTAAAATGAATGCACTGTTTGGTACAGTGTGGGTTTTTTTTTTTTTGTCTAAGCAAACTGTCATGGTTGACAATGTTTACCCCCTTGAAGCTGTCTTCAAGTAGAACCCAGTCCCTCTTTCTGTTGAAAGTAATGAGTAATAGAAGACTAGTTGATAAGGTGTGTTAAATCTCTCCTTTTGTTTGAAAGGTGAAGATAATAGGTTTGGTCTAAAAGGGATTAAAAGGACTTGCATTTCTCCTTGTTAACACTAGCATCTTTGCTGCTGGTGGGGAAATTCTTGGATATTGTAAAAGTTTAATTCAAAGTCTGTTGAAGTTTTGAGTAGGTTAAAGGTGCAATGTATAAGCAAAAAATAAAACTGAAGTTGTGAATGCTAGAGTAGTTTTTGTTTCCTGCAAAGGAAAAAAAAATCTTAGTTAATTATGTAAGATGTTGAACATGTGCTTTATCAAACATCAAGTCTTCTTTTTAACTTAATTCTTACACTGACTTGTGTGTTGGAAGTGTGATGGGGAGGAAATGGCAAAGGTGGGTGGTTGCAGTTACAGTGGTTCTTTCTCAAAATCAAAGCATGATTAAAGGAACACCATCAACTTGAAATCAGGTCCTTTCACAGAATTAAGATTAATTTCAAAATAATGTGCCTGGATGTGTTAATTGTATTAATTTTGTTTTGAAGACTTATGTTCTAACTCCTTTTCTGTGGATTCCTTTCCAGTGTAGGGTGTAAAAACTATATGACCAAGACACAGGAAGATTAACTGTACACAAAATAGTGGGTCACAGTTTGGAGAAGTAATGTTTAATGTTAAATGGGCTGGGGAGGGGGAAGAATACAACAGAAGGAAATAAAAGAAATCTGGACAGAAGAATGAACTTTTAAGTTGATGGTGTCCCTTTATCTTGGTTTCATAATCCCAATTATGATTGTTTCAAGCACAAAATGTTCAGTGAACACTTTTCTGCCTGTGCCTCTAGGTGTAACTTATCTTCTAAATTCTTAAGCGTGCCATATTTCTTTGGAAAGCAATTCTTTAATGTTCAGCCATGCAACTTGTTTGTAGCTTGAAGTATAGAGGAAGGTTATTTTCACTGGGTCCTTTAAGTGCCTAATTGTGTGGTGGTTTTGTTCCAGAAAGTCTCTTTCACAGCTTTCTTGAGTACTCTAGTTTCCATATGAAAGTTTTAGCTCTGAATTGCACATGGCTTCTAGCTAGCATGTAGCATGGTATGAGAAATAGATTCTAACCTTTATGTTTCTCTGCTGGTGAAGCTGAAAGCATTAGGTTCTTAAGCTTGGATACCATCCTTTCAGAACTCATTTAGATCAGAAAGTTTTGTGCAGTTACAACCAAGTAGCTTTATTTCTTTTTCATTCTGCTTTTGAAATGTATCTCTTTAGTCTTTTATGTAATAGAATGTAAAGGCTAAAATACTTGCCAGATGTAAAATGCATTGCACCTTTAATAGATAGACTGTTAAAAAACAGGAATTGAAATTATCCAAGTACATACTTCATGTCAAATTTATGTGTACAGTGTAAATGTACATGTTAGGTAGTTCTATAACTATCTCAACTAAATAAATTAACATGGCGATCTTGTGCATGGACTCATTAGGAACTGGTTTGGTACATTCTGTCATTTAAAATTTGCTTAAAAAAGCAAGTAATGCTTTTCAGAAAGTATGGTGAAGTTATTTTTATGTTCTTTTAACTTTGGTAGCGTAATACTAATTCTCTTTTCATGTCAGTAGAAATATTTCTGCTTATCCAAGTCACCCATCCAGTCAGTGGGCACTCTTCTGCCCTTTATTAATTCAGTAATTGTGTTAAAATGAAGTAGTATGTTAGAGCTTTTGTAAACACTGCAGCCAGCTATATTTTCCCTCTTCAGATTACAGTTATTCCATGCTTTCAGACAGGTAACTTTCATAAACAAGCATCCACAGCACTTGTAGAAATGTCCACAGGAATTCTACTAGGAATAGTAGAAAGATTTTTGTCTTTCAACCGAATTTTCATTTCTAAGTCTTTCAACTGAATTTTTATTTCTACTGCTGCCATGTTTTTGTATCGCTCCCTCTAGGCCAAGCTTTTACATTATGAATTTACTGAATTCAGTGGAAAGATAAATAAAAGAAAGAATGAGCTTCTGTCAATCACTGTTCCACACTGGCCAATCTTCTTTACTTCATTTTTAAATCACTGCCAATCATTTGGCATAAAGAAGCTTTTTCTTTCTTTTTTTTTTTTTTTAGAACTTTATTTTTAATGGCTGCTCTCTGAAGTAGGTTGATTAGCTCTGCTTTTTTCTTAAAGGGAGAAGTTGTTTATCATTTAGGGAATCTGAAGAGAGGAGCCAAGGTACTAGGCTGAGATATGAACTCTATTAGACATGTTCATTATCTGGACAATGGTTCTGAATAAGCAGAAACGCAGTTTATACATCTGTGTTCATTCTACCGGGCAAACATCCACGAAGCCATTGCAGAGCACAGCATTGAGCTAGGGGCTTATATTTCCCTGCATTTTGCTCTAGAATGCAGATTTTACTTAGTTCATGGTTTTATTATACCAAGTAAATGTTATATTTCTATTGATTTAATATACTAATACCTTTCTCTTGATTTAACAAATTTTCAGCATATGGGAGACTTTGGAGGAATGCACAGACCTGGAATTGTTGTTGACTATCACAATAAACCCAGTCCTGCAGCAGTTGCTGCAAGAGGAGTAAAAAGAAAAATGGTACCACAGTCATATAACAAGCCTGCTGGGGCATTTGTCAAGAAGCCCAAAATGACAAAACCTATTTTGAAGCTGAGCCAGAAAAAATCACCAAGTAAGTACAAATGCCAAAATTCTTATATGTGCTGGTTGGTAATTCTGTGAGTTTACTCTTCTACTGCAAAGATAATTTGCAGAATAAAATATAATGTTTTGATGTGTTTATATATGTACTGCTGAAGACTATTTAATTCAGATTTAATAATGCTTCCTGGGGACATATATTCGCTACAGAAAATCATTTCAGATCTCAGGTTGCCTTAAGTGATGATGCCTGACAAATATTATTAACATGTGCTTTTGCATGAAGCTGGGCTTTGCTGCCAAATACTTTGATGTAAAATATAGTGTATCAACTGCAGTGCAGCTAAAATGTAAGTATAAGCTGTGGATGTAGAGGAGAGAGGAAGGGAGACAAACTGAGAACACAGTGAAAACTGCTACAGAATGATTTCTGAATGGTAAAGGGAGATTGTTCCTTCTTGTAAATTAAATGCCATGATGATGAGAAGAACTGGAAATATGATGGATACACTGGAAATCTAAATTGCAAAGTATTAGTAGTGCTTGGTTTGTTTAGCTTCCCTAAAGATGTTCTACAGATCTGATAATTTTTATGCAGCAGGCAAAGAGGGAGAAAAGTATCACTGAGGTTGGAATAAATTACTTGATTTGAGGGAATTTCAACTTGAGTCTTTAATATTATGAATTACATGCACAGCAGTCAGATTTTATTTTGGGGAGGGGCATCTAATACCCTCAGTGATTTGAATCTGAAGTGTTTTATATAATTTGGTTTCAAATCACACATGAAACATGTTCAAAATTACTTTAGCTTGGAGCTTGCAAGGTCAAGGTGCAGACTGGGCAGAAACTTACATGTGAAAGTTGTAGTTACACACTGTGTATTACAAAACTGTTCTCTTTAATTTCAAAACTACTGTAAAAGTTTCAGGCACTGGGTGTGTAGAACATGTTCCTCTGGTTTTTATGGAGGGAATAATATTGCTGGACTTGCCAGCTTTGTTGTGATGAAATGGGTCCGTAAAATACGCATCCAGGTATATCAAAGATGGACATCTCAGAAGTCTCCTTTGTAGCTCTTCTCCTTTCAGTACTTTTGTACTATCTCCTTTTCTGAACTACCTTCAGACAGAGCAGTTCTAGCTTATTATGCTTCCCCTCACTGATTTCCACAATCCAAGGACCAATGTACTTTTAATATTGAAGTTAACTTTAAGAGATGGAGTAGATAATGCCTACTAGAATGCACTTTTAATCAACCTGTCCTGTGGAGACTGGGAGGAAGAAACTGTTGGGTGGCTTTACACAATTTTCTGAAACTTGAATTGAAAATTGCTCTAAGCAGTGTTGTGTACAGGAAAACTAAGTGGGTGACAACTACCAGAAAATTGGATACAATTTCTATACAATGTATGTGTGAAAATATATTTCAAAATTGTATTGTCCTCTCTGTCATGGCTTTCCTGTTTTGTGATATTAGATATGGATGGTTGCTTCTAGAAGACTGATTAGTTTATATGCCTAAGGATAACTGAGTATATGTTTAATATTATTACTAAAATATGATAAATTGTAGATGTAGACCTATTCTTTTTCCCAAGTATCTTATAGCCTTAAAATGAACTGACAGTGACAGCACTATCACATTATTTATTTCTTCCTTGCTTTGCTTATAGGCAGGAAGTCATCTTTCCCGGATTCTACGATAGAGGTAAAGGTTCACAGAGTTGGAAAATATTTGTGATGGTTTCAGCAGTTTGCACAATATACCTAAAGATGAATAATCATTAAACTTAACTATACAAGTGTGTTCTAAATCTTTTTTTCACTGTTTTTAAACGTGTCTTATTCTGGTGGCAGTCTGAAATCGTTACTGATTTCTAGTGAAATATAACAGCTTGTGCAGATGGCCTAGAAAAGGAATTTTAACATCTATTAGACCCTACCTGTTCTTGTAATGCACAAAGAGCTGTCATATGAATACTTACAGTAAGACATAAGACACATCAAGGAGAGGGGGTGAATGGAAAAGGAACCAATGTTAACAGATGTTCTTTGATAAGGTAAAAAGATTAGTTCATGCATGCAGAAAGATCCGTTGCAGTGATATGTAGGAATGTGATCAGTAAGCTAAGTGCGTGTATATATATCCTAGTTCGATGCTGAAAGACTGGGGTGATATATTCCTTTTTGAGTGGAGGTATTAATGCATTCTCAGCCAAGTATGTGAATGGCTGAATTTGATGTCAGAGTATTTATGTGGAAGACAGAATTTTGATTGTGAAACTAGTCCTCAAAGACTTTAAGGTGTTAAGGAGAAATGCATAGCTTGAAGTGTTTATACACAGAGTAACTAGATAATCAATTCTATTTCTTCTGTTGTTTTATTTGATAATACAAGTAGGAGATTACTGGAAACAATTAGCACTGTCTTTTTCTGGATTTAGAATGGCATTGTTTTGTTGAGATTTTTTTCTTAACAAGTTTGTGGATTTGACTTTAATAGGAAATTGAAGTGGACACAAGTGGTGCAGTTGTTATATATGAAGACTTTACAAGAGATGCTTATGATCTTGGATATCAGACTTTTGGAGGTAAGTCAGTTTGCTTTATCCAGTAAGGTATGATAGGTATTCTCCTATTTGTGTGACTGATTAGGTTTGGTAAGCCTGTATGTATGACCTCTAATTGTTCCTAAATAGCATTACTTTCTTTCTTTTAAGAGTTTATACATGTAGGCCATGGAGAAGATGACTATTTGTACCATCCATCCCTCCATCCATCCCTTTTTTTTTTTTTCTTTACAGTCTTTTCTTTGTTTTCTGATCATCTCTGTATATTATTGATTTGTTTTTTTCTTAAATTGATGCAGTGGTCTTCCATACTTACTGCCATTCCATTGCTTAAATGTTGTTAATCCCACCAGTTCTTCACCTGTATCCTATTATTTATCCCACTAGCTGATCAACCTCACCCTTAAATTGTAAGTGAGTCATTTTTATAAGTGGATTTAGTTAACTTTGAGAGCTGCTCTCAGGAACACCTATTTCATGTGCTGTCTTAATGAAACAGGTTAATTATTAGTCTGCATAAAATCAGTTGAAGTGTCTATTTAGTTTACATGAAATCAGTTGAAATATGTTAACTGTAGCAAGCTCAAGCAAGTGTACAAAGAAATCTAGTGTTAATGCTGAAACTATCTTTAGTCCTCTTTCCCTTTGTGAACTGCCCTATTGCACATGTAGCCTAATCTGATGCTGAGGACTGCTGAAAGTTTGTAGCCAGCTGATCAGAGTCTCTCTTCTTGAAATACTGAAGTGGGAGCCCCACTTTGGAGTCCTAGTTTATCTGTAGATTCAGGTCATCCATTTCTCAGCTTGTAACAGCATGGGCACTTGGAATTGTGAGCGTTAGGGCCAACGCATAGGCCATTTTGCTCCACAGAATGTCATACACATGCTTTTTACAGCAGTAAAATGAGATTCTTTGCATGTTTCCATGGATGGTGGTAAGACACTAAGTGAAACTTAAAGCCTAAAATCAGCAATGGGAATTGGCTCTGTCTTTAGGGTAGGAATTTTTTTTCTCTCCAGATTAGAATAGTTTTTGAAACTCTGCTATGAAATGAAAAACCTTGGGATAATCAGGAATGGAGCAAAAGCTGTCAGTCAGTGGAAACGTTCCCAGTAGTTGGTGACACTTCTGATGCCACAGAGCTATTTGCAAGTCTTTTTTTGCCTTATGCTGCTGTATGTTCTTTTCTGTCACAATTTGGATGGCGGCTGACCTCTCTCCTAAGGTAGAACTGCACCCTTTTTTTCCTGCTCTAGAACTGCTGAGTAATGTTCTGCTTGTTTCCCTTTATCCATAGGCTTTTAAAGCAGACATAGGAAAGGCATAAGTACACTTAGGCAAAAGTCAATGTCCTTATAAATCTTAATGTTGCAAAAGTAGTAATTTGTTGCTGAAGTTCAGGTTGGGTACCATACCTTAATGAAACACTGCCTCCTCTTCTTTATGAGAATCTTTGCTTTTTTTTTTTTTTGTTTGTTTGTTTTCTAAACTGCCTTTTCAACAGAAGAGAATGGCTTTTTTTATGTCTTTTATGATACTTTTTTTATGTCAGGGGATTGTAGAAATGGTGCTCTAAAACCATGGAGAGTTTTGAGTGGTATGTTTCTCACCATGCATCCCCAAGTACCCTTTTCTGGTCACTTCCTTGAAGAGGTCTCTGATTATAGGCACAAGACGGTAGGGTTTGCTTTAACTTTGAATTCCCTTCATTTCATGAGTGCAATCTATAGTGTAACCCCTTAACTACTAAGTTAAGTTTAAATTGGTTATCTTTAGAGGAGGAAACCAAACTGAAACTTCTATGGCATTTAAACATGCCATTGAACCACTTCAGTATAGGGTCTTTCTCTGCATTCTAATGTGTTTCTGGAGGAGACAGGGAAATGGAGACTTGTACTGGTTGGGGCTTTTTTTGGTGTAAAGTTATTTTTTGCGGTGTTGTTTTGATTTATTTTTTTAACATAAAACTTTTAAATCCTTCTTCTGTATGTTAAGATGGCAAAGGAGAAGCTAAAAGTGAGGAAGAAGAAAAGCGCCGAATTGAGGCCAGAAGAGAGAAACAAAGGCGAAGAAGGGAAAAGAACAGTGAAAAATATGGTGATGGGTACAGGTTAGTGTTGCCTTTCTGTCTTGAGGGCAGTGTTTTCCTTCCCCTTTATCTTTCTGTTAGAATATGTCTTATTTCTTCAAAGCCACTTTGGACTGATTTTATCAAAATAAAACTTAATGAAGAAGTGAGCAAAAAACCAGCCCCCCAAAGTCCCCACCCCAAAATAAAATCGAGAAACTAACCTAAACAAAGTAAAATATCTTGAACCAAAACCCAGTACCCAAAGCCTGCGACTTAGAAGACTGAATGTTTCACTGGACTTCTGCTGTATCAGAAAATACAAAATATGCATCAGTGCACAGTTGAGAAGCAGATTAGAATGGTACTGCTTTTGAAGTATGTATTCCGGTTAAATATAAATTCATGCTGATTTAATAAGCTGTTAAAAATTGGCTTTATTCTGGTTTCCTATGTATGGTGAGCTATTGTGTAGCAAAAATAAGTAGATTGTTCTGTAGCTTTTCTTAGTCTTTCGACAGCTAAGCAGGCTAATGGCCAGCACTGTACAAAAGTCTTCTATATCAATGCAGTGTATGAACATAGTGTTAGTGCCATTTTACTAAGGTGGCCATATTGCCTTAAAAAAGATTATATAGTTTTTAATTTTAAAATGAGCTTTAAGTGAATTATTTTGATTATTTGTAGTTAGGAAATAATTAACTGGGTTTGACTCTGAGAAGTCCTACAAAAGGTGACATAAACTAGAGAGCTGTGATAGATAAACTCACAGAATAATGTGGCTTTTAAATGGTTAGCTTCTAGTTTCAGCAGTTTTCATCTTCTGCATAGGTAATTCATCTGAGACTAGCCTTATTTATGTTTGGTTCTTGTAGCAGTTACCCTTCATGTGAAATACTGCCGTTTTGCTTTTTCACTTTGGCTTCTTTAATGAACGTTTTCCCTTTTCTGATTAGGTTGTCAAGTCTTCATAGTTTTGCTGAAAGAGGGAGGAATGTTTCTGTAATAGTAATACTGTTTGCTGTTTTTCTCTTACTAGAATGGCCTTTACTTGCTCATTTTGCAAGTTTCGAACATTTGAAGAGAAAGAAATTGAGGCACATTTGGAGAGTGCAGCCCACCAGGAAACATTGGATCATATCCAGAAGCAAACCAAATTTGACAAAGTAGTGATGGAATTTCTTCATGTAAGACAGCTGCTTTTTGATCAATATGATACTTTTACATTAGAATGTCCTTAAAATTTACCAGTGCTTAATTTATCATTGCAGATGACTTTTGGCACAACACGTGTTATTAAAAGCTGAAGCAAATTCAGAGTCTGTAAAATAGTGTTATTTGACAAAGTTAATTCCTTAAGAAGTTAAAGCAATTCATTGCTAATTATTACAGAGCTGTTCTGTTTTAAGTATAGATTCTTATTGGAATATAAACCATCATACATCAAACATGCTAGAGTTTTTTTTATCCAACTCTCTGTAGGAGTGTATGGTGAATAAATTCAAGAAGACAGCTCTGCGTAAGCAGCAGACAAGTAACCAAACAGAAAATGCTCAAGCTGCTGAAAAAGATATAATGGAAGGTGAGTAATGGTTTTTATGTAAAAATGCGTACTTTGGAGCTCTGCTTGTTCTTCTTTCATTCCTCTTTGATAAAATCAAAATGATGAGTTTCCACATCTTTTCTGTTACCTGGGGGGGATTCCTTGCTTTGTTTCTGATACCATGTGGAATGTCAGCACAAGGGGAGATGGCAAACACTATTTCTGTTTGCTGTCCAGGTAGTGATGTCAGAAAGTAAGATAACGTTGTTCTAAGTACTTGGCAAACAAAATTATGTGGAACTTGCCATCATCTTACTCAATATAATGCATGAGGAATGGCAACAGGTGAATGAAGATAGATTGTGCAAGAATGTGTAATAAAGCAGTAAGATGATAGTAGTCAAATATGATAGCAGGGATTTGGATAGTGTGAGTGCAATAGTGGTTTTGAGGGATACTGACATAAAAGGAGCTTGATTAATTTCTTGGCTACCTGAGATGCATCTTGGCCTGATGGTTTGGTTTTTTTTTTTTTTTTTTTTCCCCCTTGCTTGCCCTACAGGCAGTTTTTTAGAGCATTTTGTATGTCCCTGCCTTTCTGTGCCATATCATTCCCCCTTGTCCTTTGCTTGGGGGATTTCAAAGGATGTCCTAGAGCCATAAGGAACAACACTGTCTGAGTGCTTTAGGCAGTAACTGTGTTTGCATATTACCTTAATTGGAATTTAAATTCTGAAAGCTACTTAAAAACTGGTATAGTCCATATCTTAACAAACTTTCAAATCCTTTTTGAGTAGAATCATAGAATAGTTAGGGTTGGAAAGGACCTTAAGATCATCCAGTTCCAGCCCCGCTGCCATGGGCAGGGGCACCTCACACTAAACTGTCACCCAAGTCTCTGTCCAACCTGACCTTGAACACTGCCAGGGATGGAGCATTCACAGCTTCCCTGGCCAACCCATTCCAGTGCCTCACCACACTAACAGGAAGGAATTTCCTCTGTATATCAAATCTAAACCTCCCCTCTTTAAGTTTGAACCTGTTACCCCTTGTCCCGTCACTACAGTCCCTAATGAAGAGCCCCTCCCCAGCATCCCTATAGGCCCTCTTCAGATACTGGAATGCTACTATGAGGTCTCTATGCAGCCTTTGCTTCTCCAGGCTGAACAGCCCCAACTTTCCCAGCCTGTCTTTGTATGGTAGAAGCTCCAGTCCCCTGATCATCCTTGTGGCCCTCCTCTGGACTTGTTCCAACAGCTCCGTGTCCTTTTTATGTTGAGGACACCAGAACTGCACAAAATGCTCCAGGTGAGGTCTCACGAGAGCAGAGTAGAGGGGCAGGATCACGTCCTTTGACCTGCTGGTTACACTCCTTTTGATGCAGTACTTTCCTTAAGAACTGAAGGGCCTGTTTGTTTTCATGATCAGAATGTTTTCTTGGTATGGCAATACTTAAAATTGCAAGAGGAATTGGATTCATGCACCTCCTGGTGGTGAGGGGAGGTAAAGAAATAAATTAGTTCTTACAGGGGGAAAGTAAATCCAGCTGCTTTGATGAAGCTCTAATTGTTTCTTGTGTCAAAATGTGTATTATTAAGGATAATAGTTACGGTTAATTTTTTTAATAGATGGCATTTTTGTAGTTTAAATAGTTGTTTGATTATTGTATGATTTTAATTTCTCTCTTTAGACAGGAAGGAGTTCATGTAATCACAGACAGCAAACATAATGGCTGAGTCTCATATGTAGTCTGTGGAGAGGAGTTGGAGTAGCCAAGTACAAAACTTCCTCCTTTAGCATTGCTTTCAGAGAGCCTAGGTTTGATGCCTGAATTTAGATGAACATTCTCATGTGGTTCAGTTTGACGTGATTAGCAATTGAGAGGTCTGGTTTTATAGTACAAAAACTCTTCTGCTTACCTAGAATAACAACACATTTTGTATTAATTTATTGAATCTTTTTTGCCAGGGGTTACTGCTGATGACCATATGATGAAAGTTGAGACTGTTCACTGCAGTGCTTGCAGTGTGTATGTTCCTGCATTACACAGTTCTGTTCAGCAGCACTTAAAATCTCCTGATCACACAAAAGGAAAACAAGTAAGATATGATGCTTTTTAAAAGCAAGCATAATCTAATAGTAGGTGAGAAGTGTTAATTGCACTCAGTGCATGTAACTTCTAAGTTCTTGTTGGTATTGTTCTCTAGAAAGCTAGAGTGTCCTTGTTATACTTTGTAAACATAATGATCATGAATTCAAATTTGTGTGACAGTTAGGGGTATGCTAGTATGATATAAATAGGGGTATGATAATTATTCACTGTAAAAATTGTTTCCTAGGCCTACAGAGAACAAATAAAAAGAGAGAGTGTTCTTACTGCCACTAGCATCTTGAATAATCCTATAGTCAAGGCACGATACGAGCTGTATGTGAAGGTAAGACCCCAACCAGAAGAACTTAATCAGTAATGTTTGCTATACCACTATTTCCTCCGTCTTGGTAAGAGTTTAACCTCAGCACTCTGTCTTCTGTTTTTGCCTGCTAGGTAGCTCATAGGTCAAATATACTTGTAACTTATTTTGCCAGTCTTATATTGTTGTCTCGGATAATTTCGGATTGTTTGCAGCCAAAATTGGATTTAACAGCTTTTGGTTTAACATTTGTATTTATATCTAGTCATTTTTTAATTAGATGCTCTTATTAAGAAAATCAAGCTTAAAGGGAGCATCAGCAGTATCTGTAACTGTGTGTATAATGCTAAGTGTGGAGCACAGACCATTTTGCAGGTGAGTCAGTCTTTATATTTAGAAGCAAAGCCTCCAGCATGTGGTTTTATACTAAATAACAGTGCACACACCACTAAGCTCGTGGGAGCATACAACAGATGAAAGCTTGCAGCAGTTTATTGTGATCAGAGAATTTAAAAGGCATGCAGCCTATGTTGCAGGTACATGGCCTGAGAAACAAATGTGAATTAACTTTATCAAAATGTGGGTTTCTTTCTGTTGGCCAGCAAAGGTTACTTTTTCCGTAGTACCGTTGTTAGATATTTCTGGTAGTTACTACTGATGGGTTTATAATTTTGCCTGTGCCCGAACAATAGACTCTTTCAGACAAAGCAGTAACTGTGTTGTAGAAATATGACAAGGTGCAAGCCAGTGCAGAAGTCAGTTGTGGCTTAAAATACCAAAGTAGTCATGTTCTGCAAAATTATGTATTATCTGAAACTGATTCAAGCGCCCAACAACTATTCTGTATCTGTTAAGAAAATGTAGCAAATGACCAGATACACACGCCAGGCTGCGCTGTGATACTTTCAGCCATCCGTTCTGGATGCGTGTGCGTTATCCCGTACAGCCCCCTAGTGGGGGAGACGGGTAAATGGGGAATGGAAATGGCTGTCAGTTGGAAAACTGGGAAAGATAAAATTTGTGAGATTGCATTCACAAGGAGACCACTGCCAGAACTGGTATTCCCTGGAGAAATTGATTCTTGACTTTTAATACTTTCAGCATCACCTTCTCAGTGAGATATATCTGGCTTCTGGTTATGCAAATCCATGTCATCCTCATCCAAATATGTAATTAAATGCAGACTGAAGGAGTCCAGTTTTATTATACAGCATATGATGAAAAGGAGCATGTGGTGCATGCATTTGGTGCCTGCAGTCTTTGAGGAGAGTAGGAAATCCTTGTCACAGCTGAAAATAGCTTGCTTTGAGGTGAAGGGCTGACTGGCTTGGGGAAACAAGGCTCCCTACCTCCCAATAAAACCCAAACAAAACAGCTACCCCCAGAATGAATCCAGACTTACCCAAACCCAACATTTGTTTGGGAAGTGTTGTCTCCCTGTGTATGTAGCGTGGAAGGAGGAAATTCAGAGTAGGGAAGACCTGTGAGGCTTCTTGCATAGAGTTGTATCAGATTGCAGGAGCAGGTCATCAACATCAGAAATGCCTTTGAAAAAAGGAGAACAAAATTGTAGGTCAGTAGCTCCTGATTTTTTTTTTTTTTATGCATCTGTATTAACATAGGTTCACATGGGCAAGTAAGATGAAAGATTTTTCTGCTGAAAATTTCTCTGTGCATATTGGGAAGTTTGTTATTTGAATGTGTGGCCTAGAAGAGGTGCATATCCCAGATGAAGTTGAATTAGAAAAATCTCTGTTCCCGTTGAGACAGAAACCCTGTCTTTTAGAACCACACTGTGCTGAGAGTTAGTAGTCCTTCATCTCTACCACAATCAATATTTTCAGCTCACCTTCCCCTGTTGTGGTTTTGTGTGAAAAATTCTGCTTAAGTCATTTCAGTTGCCCAACAAATCTGCCAAGTAACTGCTTGGAGAATGACTGTCAATTTTGAGGATATGTGCTGTGTGTAGTGTTGCATAAGACTTCTCAAGGTTGAAGGGTCTGGCTTATGTTTGACTGAAAAGGAGGGAGTAGATAATGACTTCTGGTCTGAAGTAAGCCAGCTGATAAGCATTAATAACTGCTGTTTTCCTTGGGACACCCTGGCCAGTTGATTTGAATAAAATGCCATTCCACCTATCATTTATTCCTCTACCCAAGTCTTAATGGAAAACCTTTTTAGCTCTTTGATTTAACTGTCCCTGTTCCACAGGTTGTTTGTTCCACCTGGTGGTGGTTGTATGTGCAAAAGGAAAGCAAGTAGATAGATGCAGCCATTTTATCACACTTACAGCTTGGAATGTAGCATTCTAGAAACACTTGACTAATTTTTTTTTCTTTAACTACATGCTTCTAGTTTGCACTGTGAGAAGGAAAGCAGAGATATGAAATAGCTTCATATTTAATCACTTCATAATGAATTTTTTAAATATGGTAAAGGTGCCTGTCATGTTCACTGAAAATGGAAGGATTTATATGGAATTAGCCTAAAATAATCACTTGGGTTTTGTTTGTTTCAAGTCAGTTACAGTTTATGTCTAACCTCCATGGAAGACAGCATTAGTAGATTTGACGATGGGGCTTTAGTGGAGCTCCTGGTCTTTTACAAATACTATGATACTTGTTATGCTTACAGTCAGTGACTAGAGTTAGGAACAGAAAGGAAAAAAGCAAACTTTCCTGAAAACTACTGTGCCAGAGCTGAGGATTCCAGTTGTCAAGCCTTGCACATGATCTTTATAATCCTTCTGGTGACCATCTTTTACACTTAGTCCATGATTTTTTTTTTTCCCAATTCCAGTATTTGAAAATCCAATTCAGTGCTTCAGTTAACAGCATATTGTTTGCATCCTGTCCTTTGCATGAAAGGAACCTTTACTCTTAATCTCTTCTTTGGTATCTTCTTCATCAGGTATTTTAATCAAAGAACTTTGAAAATTTTCTCCTACCTTGGCTACTCTGTCAAAGAGCCCTCTGTTTCCCCAGTGTTGGTCTTGTATGGTACCCTTTTATGCTTCCAATGTACTCTTTGTATGACTAAGTGTTTTTAAAGTTCTTCACTTCTTATTCTTTTCCATCCATATTGTAAAGAGTGGAGGAAGTGTACTACAACCCACCTGCTAGCCAGTCTGCAACAATCATCTTAGAAGATCTGTGAACCTGTAGCAACTCCCATTTATAGTAAGGAGGAGAAAAAGATCATCTTGTTTCTCAGTCAAAGTGTTATTGCTTGATGAAGTCATGACTGTCTCTAATTTTGGACCATTTAGAACTTCCTAGATAGATGTCTGTGATTAAAAGCTGCTTGGATGTTGCTCAAGAGAAGTGTCACGGAGTTTGACATTTTCTAACACATGATCAGCTAGTCCTGGGATATAGTATATTAGTGAAGCCATTCAGAAGTTTGCCAGTTAGGTAGGCAGACTTTGGAATCTTTTTGGGTCAAGTTTGTATGACCTTTTTTAAATAGATAGAGTGGTTTCGGAGGACATACAAATTCCAAAGCTTTGGTTGTAAATACCATTTCACAGTCTTAAGCTTTCTCTGCAGTTTAAATATTCTAGAGACAAGGAACCCAAAGATACATCTCTAGGGAGTAAACTATTTACCTGCTTCTGGTTTTATGGTTTGTAGGCATCATAAAGTCTTTCTGCAGCAGTTCAGTGATCTGCCTGTGTTCTTGGCTCCTTGTTTCGTTTTGTTTTTGTAAAGCTATATGGGAAGATGGGACCAGTGTGGCTGTCAGACACAACTAGCATCAAAATTGACTCTGCATTCTGCGCTGGATGCCTCTGATGCTACATCACTGGAAAAGGGCTCAGTCATCAGGGTCTTCCCCTTGAAGACAGTAACTTTTTCCTTAGTTTGAGTACTTGAAACGTATTTTTTGCAGAAAAAAAAATAGTTGGGGAAAGCAACCTTATTCTTTTTGTTATTATTGCGTAGAGATGTGTTCAGGCAGTAGTGTGCTGAATCCAGTTCTGTTAGGTTACTCACACTGTCTTCACAGGAGTGAGATATAGCAGTTTCCTGTATTTTGTCCCCAAGAATCAGGAACAGTCAGAAGTCATCTGTAGGAGTGTGGAAGTAGTCCTTGTAAAATTGCATTCTTTAGCTAGAGTTCATCATTGTGCCTAATTTAGACATGAGAAGATTTGAATATTTCCTTTTGTATCAGACCTGTAAAAGGGCTTCTGATCTCTTTGTGAATCATTTATAGAGAAAGGCCACCTTTTGTTTTCTTTTGCTCTTAATCTGCCAGTCTTCCCTCTGTAAGGTCTACTGGTGAACATGTCTTTGAAGCTGACTGGGTGAAGTAGTCTTAACTCACTAGTTAGCTTATTTCTGTCTGGCTTCTGAAATCCTTGTTTCAGTACCCAAATGGGATTTACAGTATTTGGCTAAACCTCATAGAAATGGCACCACAAGCTTTGCAGTCAGGGGTCTTTCATACTTCTGTCCAAAAAGGAAAGTACATTTTTGGGGAGTTGCACTAATCGTTACTAAATTAAGGTTTGGATGCTGTCTTTTTGTAATTTCACACTGCTTTCTGTTGATGTTGGAATTGAAGTGGTTTGGGCAGTCATTTTTTTTCATGGGTTTTGTTTTTTTTTTTTTTGTTT
>NDXB01005992.1:90362-100929 GCA_002631895.1 Agapornis roseicollis | reverse complement strand
ATTTTATTTGGTTTGGGCTGTCTTTTTTTTTCTTGGGTTTTGTTTTTTTTTTTTTTGTTTGTTTGTTTTTTTTTTCATGAAATGTTTTACAGAGCTAGCAAATATTTTTGGTATTTCAGTGTTGGAGTCTGTAGCTATTCAGTGAAATAGTCCTTGGTGTTCTATAGACACATGGTGCTAGACAGTCATAGTGGATCATCTAAACGCACCATGAGTTTTAAATGAGATGGGGCTTTTCATGTTTTCATGGGGCTCATATAAGTTATGATACCAGCTTTCTGTGTACTTCCAGTCTCTGAGGAGCTACACCTAAAAAAGCCAAGTTTGGTATCTTAAAGAAGTTTAAATCCTGCCTTATTAATGAGGTTTACGTGTGGTAGCTATGTCTTTGATTAGGCTATTAGTTAATTGGGCTTAACAACTGTAAAATGTAACTGAAGCAAAAATATTTAAAGCAAACAAAGGACAAAGGGCCTAGTACTCAGTTTTTCCTTTTGGATCCTCCTTTAAATGATGCTCTTGAAATCCCAAGCCTCATGTAGCTGGTGTGATCTGTTCAGATGAGACTTGCTCTGTAAGCTGTTTAAATGTGAAAGGAGCTTTAGCAAAGGAGCTCTTCTATACTTCATGTAGTAATTCTTTATTGTTTATTGACAAATTGTAGTTCTTAAATATCTGAAACAAGGGAAAGCTGAGGTATGTCTTGAACTGAATTATTGTAGGAAATCGAGAAAACATGAAAGTAGAGTATTTAAAATACTGTCTGAGAAATCTGCTTGATAATTTGTCTAGATCAGCAATGGAATGAATCTCAGGCTTGTCAGTGTAGTTAAATCTGGATTTCAATTTGCTGAAGTTTTCCTTTTTTGATATAATTATTCAGTGTAAATAAAGATTATTGAAAAGGAAAAGCAGAACAAAACTTCAGATTTGATTTGAATTGGGGAGAAAAAGGAAGCAGTTAACAGTTCTTCATAAAAACATGTTGAAACTTGAACATTCAGTCAAATAAAATTACATGTGAAGTTAGACTGGAGTTTGTGCATAGCATACTCTGGCTTTTTCTCAATGCCATTTCTGCTTTCATTACAACAGTTTATTGGGATCCCAATGAAGTGTTGCTGATTTTAAATCAAATCTGTTTTCATTTTCTTGGAGGGAAAAAACCTCAAAACCAAACAACCGAAACACCCAAAAGCAAACTTTCAAAAAGCTGTGTAAAATACCACAACATTTCTTAGTGGCTGACTTTTTTTTTTCATTCATTGAACAATNTTTTCATTTTCTTGGAGGGAAAAAACCTCAAAACCAAACAACCGAAACACCCAAAAGCAAACTTTCAAAAAGCTGTGTAAAATACCACAACATTTCTTAGTGGCTGACTTTTTTTTTTCATTCATTGAAACAATGTGTAGTATTTTATGCTTCAAATAAATATGAAAGTATTTGTTTTCCGTTGTCTGCTTCAGGGTGAAAATCCTTTTGAAGTGAATGATCAGGCTCCAGAGCAGCAGACAGAAGAAGAGGAGAAAACTGAGGAACCAGCTGAGGCTGAAGAAGAAGAGGAGGAAGAAGAGGAAGAAGAAAATGAAGAACAAACTGACTTCACTTTAGACCACACTGAAGATAACTAAGTGCAAGAAAATGAAACTATATTAGGGGGGCAAAACAGCTTTTTATTTCTGCTCTAAGAGGGCTCAGACTTTTTAATAGTCTCCAATGAAGTTGTTGAAGATTCCCCACCATATGCATGCATTCCATTCCATGGAGAACTTGTTTATGTAATTCCTCTGTATTTCTGATTTTGTCTCAAACAAAATCAAGATTATTTTAATTGAGCTTTTTTGTAGAAAACTGACTGTTAAAGCTGATTAAAACCCTGTGTTGTATATTTTTTTTAAGCATCCTATTTTTTCAGTGTGTGTATTGGAAGTTGGATATAATAATTTTTTGTCTAATCAGTTGACAAGAAAGGTGGGTCTGTGGGGTAAATACATTACATGCCCTATGGCATAAGTTCGTTATTTACCTCTTAGTACAGAATGAGTAACTTCAGAAATTGTGCTGTTGAGTGTGGCTGTTTTGGGGACTGCATTGCACTCTGTATAATAGAGTATGTGTTATAATATGCCTTGTAGCTTTTTTGTGATACGATGTACCAATTTGTAGCAATAAAACACTTTGGAAATGTTACTGCTTAAAGTATCCATAGTTCACTGCTTTAAATGTTTCCCTGCTGACTACCAAATTGGTTTTGAAATCAAATCTTGATTGATACTATGACTGAAGTGAGTTAAAGTTTATCATTGCATCCTAGTGACACATGGTATTTATTGCTGACTTTTTCTACTATACAGACTCCCATCTACCAAGCCAGATAAGCAGTTGAGCCTTCATATTGTCTCTAGGGGAGGCATACTTTCAGCACGTGCTGTGTGCTGTTGTCTGTCTTAGAAACTATATATAAGTACATGTGGGGTTTTTCCACTGTTCCCTCTAATCTAGCTTTTGACTAAAGAGAACTGGAAGTGTCTGTTTTCCCTAAATGTTGTAACTTAGCAGAAGTAACTGTACAATCTCTTGTGGTCATTATGGGCAAGTTTGCTCAAAATCTCATCATATATGTAGTTTGTGCACCTTTCTGTAGAACCTTTGTGTTAATTTGCAGCCATTGCTGTATACAGGTGGTATAAGCAGATAGTGGAGAGAAGTTAGGTAGAATTAAAATACTTGTAACCTCAAATGTGAACCAGTTTGCTTTTTCAGTGGTCTGCTGTAGAATTGGGTAAGTATTGGGTAAGTGCAAGTATTAAGGGGGAATACTTGATTTGGAAATTAGGCTACCAGGAAGTCTAGTAGCAGTCAGTTGGAGAGTAGACAATACAACATTGGGAGGAAAGAGAGGAAACTGAGGTGCTTTGACCTCTTGTTTTCTGTGTGGCTTGCATTTTTCCTTTTTAAAAAAAATCAACATGGTGTAGACTTCGTTATTGTACCTGTAAGTGTTAGTTTGGAGTTAAAAGTATGGCTTTGTTGAAAGATGGGTTAAGCTGGTTGAACTGTATCTCCCTTGGCTATGTAAGCTTAAAATAACAAAATATTCCCTACATCTGTAAACACTCCTTCTCCAGTTCTCCATCTTAAGGCTAGGATTTAGATTCATGTTTTCATTATTTTTAAAGTGTAATCTCTCCTTCTGCCTTACAAGCTGGTCATTCAACTATTTATGTTCTATTTGTAGATCTCTTGCCCTACAAGAGGAAGATGCTGGTCTCTTCCCAGACAACTTAACAGGAACTGTATCAGTGTTCTAGGAACTGGCGAGAGCTTTAGCATGAGAACTTTTTTGCAGTAATTATGAGAACTGTGATGCTGCATAAATATCTGCAAGTGGTGGGTTTTTCATCTTGTGCCTATGGCTTCTTTACTGGTTGGAGAGAATTAAGTTGCCTCTAGGCAGCTTAGGTTTTCTACCTAAGATCTCAGTAATTCATTTCCATTACTGTAGTCATTTTATCCACTATGACCTCAGGAGCTTTGGAGACTAAGCATTTGTGACTGCATACCCCTGACTGATAATCTGGCATATAATTGACTTCTGTTGACAGTTCTCACGCATGAAGTGTGTTCAGTGATTGCTTAAACTTAGATTTGGGAATGGAGGGGCAGCTGCTGATTGTAATGGACAAAATCTCTCTCCTAGAGACCTAACAAAGCAAGGAAAAGCTTGGCAAGTCCCACATACTCTTGGGTTAAAACCTTCAATGGTGTTCCTCAAATCATGTGAAAGGATTGAAATTTGGCACCAGGTTAGCAATGAAGGTTTGTTCTGAGTCAAGTATAGAAATTAGTAATGTATCTTTAATTTGTTTTTAAATTAATTTCAAAAATTGTCTTGAGTTTTTAGGCTTACTATATTGTACTTGCTTTTAAAATACCTGTAACTAAGTCCTGCAGCTCAATTCAGCTGCCTTTAAACATATTGGACTAGTTTTATGTACAGCTAGCCAATGACTAAGCCTTTCTACATAAATAAAAATGCATATAAACTGAAGTCCAGCATATAAACTGAAGTCCAGCATTTAAAACAAAAGAGTTTCTGATCTTACTCTGCAAATCTAAGCTTTCCTCATCCCATACTTTGGTACTTCAAAGCTGATACTCACAGGAGAAGGAATGAATACCTGGAGGGTGAACTGAAGCATCAAAACCTGCTGAGGGAAAAACATAAAAGAGAAGGCTTCTTAACAAGACTCCAAGACCCCCTACTACCCTGCGATACTGATTTAAAACAAAGTTCCGCTTGTGTGCAGAAGTGTGGTTGGGTTTTGTTGGGTGGTTTTTTTTTTTCAGGATTCAAGATTACCAGCTGTTACTGGAGAACATGGAATAAATAACCTGCTCGCCTTTGTGGTCTCCTGCGGGGCAAACATTTGAGTCTTTGCACCAGACGTGCCTGTGCTTTTTATGAAGACTTGCCGTCCTCACTCCTGTTTGAGCTCATGCATCTTTCCTCATGCACTCTAGAACATGTGTATTCCAAACTTTTTTGTGTATTTGTAGGGTTCTGTATATACCCAAAGTGTGAAGATACATCAAGACTGTTGGGAGCTTTTCTGGGTTACCAAAAAAGCTAAAAATGGGTAATACAGGGGCAGGAGGAATACATATATTCCTTATTCATTACTGTGAATAAGCACAACCTACTGCGTTTCTAGGTGAAATATTTGTCAAAGATGAAGAGCAGAACAGCTGTATGGATTTTGGGAAAGATGAGTGTTGACGCAGGAGTCATGGACAACGCTGAGACGATCAATGTGATCAAGCGAATGCCAATTTATTAGACAAAGTGTCAACCTTATATAGAGATTCTTAGCACAGCTGCATGGATTTGGCAGTTGTTGATTGGGCACCTTAACCCTTAACAATGCTAGGATTGGATAACACTGTCCTGGGAACTGGACCTTCAGAGCTCCCCAGCTCCTTTTCTCTTGTGTTCATTTCTGAGACATTACAGCTGGTGTTTCTTTACTCCCTCATCCATGGCCTTCAGTTTATCTCGACTATGTGATTGTTCTCAGGCAGGCTGCCTTACACCAAGGCCTCGATTGCTCACAAACTGTCCGTTGTTACACCGTGTATCCACAGACAAGAGTGACTATGCACTCTATTTAAGAAAGAGAATCCTGATTAATGTACAAGCCTTTTCAGTCTTCTCACTTCAGAATGTCGTAAGATAGATATCCTTCGTGAACAGCTAATAATATTATTAATAATAAAAATTATCAGTAACATAATAATGTACTAAACTGTTATATATTAGATTTCATATAATTAGATATTAGTATTTATATAGTAATATAAAATGTTATGATACTATTATTGTTATTATAGTGGTCCAGATCCTTTTATTTCGTGTTGTTATCAGTCTGTAAGCTTGCTGTATCGTTAAACTGTCAGTCAAATAAGGTTCTTTCAAGAGTACTTGTGAATCACTCTTTTTTCACACTGAGATGACTGGAGTATGTTGAGGCCTGTTTGAATTTCCTGGGATGTTGTTAAGGTAAGTGTGTAGCCTCTACACGTGGCAGTGGACAGTTTACAGTTGCCTCAAGATCTAAATGTGCTTTAGGTTGTCTGGGTACTTTACTGTGTGTTAAAGGCAACCATCTGGAGGCAGAGTACTCTGAGGAAGGGTACCGTGACAGCAAGTCAGCAGTTTGTTTAGCGTGCAGTCACTGCTTATGGGGAGTACAGTGGCACACTCTGTTAAGGCCATAGATTTTTAAGGCTGGAGAGGAGGACTGTTGTGTAGCCATCTTAGCTACTGTCAGCTGTGTTCCGCTTGCTGATCAAATGTCTTTTTGTTAGACTAGAATGTAGATTTTAGAAAGCTAATTTATTTTAATTGTTGATTCAGACAAGGGTGAATCTTACACGATTTCTACCACATTTTATTTTAAAAGCCTAAAACTGATTTCATATGCAGGTTTATGAGGCCAGATATGATCGACCCAAGGGTACTGAGGGAGCTGGTGGAAGTGCTCACTAAGCCGTTTTCCGTCACTTATCAGCAGTCCTGGCTAATCAGGGAGGTCTCAGCTGACTGGTGATAGGCAAATGTGATGCTCATCTACAGGAAGAGCCAAAAGGAGCATCTGGGGAAGTACCTGTCAGTTTCACCTTCGTGCTGGTGAAGGATGTGGAGCAGATACTGTTAAGTGCCGTCACACAATACGTACAGGACAGGCAGGGGATCAGGCCCAGTTAGCATGGGTTTATGAAAGGCTGGTCCTGCTTGACTAACCTGACCTTCTTATGACAAGGTGGCAACTCAGTGGATGAGGGAAAGGCTGTGGATGTTTCCTACTTTGACTTTAGTGAAACCTCAGACACCGTCCTCCATCATTCTGCTGGAGAAACTAGCTGCTCATGGTTTGAACGGGTGTACAGTTTGTTTAAATATCCTGGAGGTATTTAAAAGGAGTGTAGATGTGGCACTCAAGGACATGATTTAGTGGTGGGTTTGGCAGTGCTGGGTTAACAGTTGGATTTGATAACCTTAAGGGTCCTTTCCAGCCTAAACAATTCTAGGATTCTAAGACTGCCAATATCATCATGTTAAATGATGTCACAAGTGCTATTCATGTATAGCATTTATAATTTGCAAAATTGTACCTCATTCCATCTACTGCTTGTCTGAAGGCAAAACCTTCTGTAGGCTATACAGTAGCAGTGCACAGCAGTCCTAATGCTGGTGTTCTCAACCCGCTGTGTACCAAGGGGTTAATTTGTTTCCATCACTGGGGATTTGAATTGCTCGTCAGTGCTGAGGTCACTGTCACTGTTAAATGACAGATGTCTTTCTGAAAATCCCTTGCATCTTCCCTTGTGATGTAAAGTTCAGTGACTGCAATAACAGGGTGTTGTTCTTTAATAACTGTTAAATTTATTCTTTAGAGAATTTACAAAGATGTCCTATTGCTCTGGGAGAGCTCCCTTGATGCCCAACTCTGCATTTTCTTTTTGCATAATGCCTACAGATTTAGAGGCACTGTACTCCCAGTTGTATGGCTTCTGTATCCCTTGTTCAGTGTTGCTGAAATACTCGTAAATCTCCTTTCTTCTAGTGTCTTTGTGCAGCAGCTGGGGTATGACAATAAGGTCCCTGATCTATAATTCCAGACAGCCCCTGAGGGTGAACAGATCGACCAATCCTCATCCCCAACGTAAGCCTGGGGAACTCACTGTCCCTGGGAGGTAGTCGTTTAATGCTCTCTATTTGTATTCTGCATGAAACTCTTCTTGATGCTGGACTGTTGTTCACTTAGAGAATTATCCAGTGCACAGTATATAAACTCCCACTAGAGATTGAATGCATGTAAATAAAGCATGCCTTAAGTCTAGCATAATGTAACTTTAAGTGAGAAGAAATAGACTGAATCTAAGCACCTTGTAAGGCTGCATTCACTGCTGAGATCTGCACAATGCAGTCACAATCTGCATTTCTATGTCACATGGATAAGAGGTAAGGAGGACAGCTGTATAGGTTTTCTAATGCCAAGGATTTCCTGGCTTTTCATTGAATATGATGAGAGTACAACACTGACTTTTTCAAACAACAGCTGTTTTGGAAATACTCTTGTGAAATAGCAACACTCATCTTGTAACAGAAAGAGACATGGTTTGAAAAATGTGATTGATTGACTGACCTTTATGCTGCACATGCCTCATGAAAATGTTACTTTATACTGGTTGTTTTCATACCACCCAAAAGCCTGGCAGGCGTTTCAGAGTACAGACAGAGGATGATCCCTGCCCTTTGCAATCTCCTCCTAATCTCTAGTTATATTCACTTCACCTATATTATTTCTGCAACTTTCATGTCTGTGTAGCAGCACTGATGTGTATTTTAACTATAAATTATTTAGAAAAGATCTGCTTGAAAGCTAGTACTCATTTTCTCATAAACCTCCATCATCTGTTTTAAACATTGAGATTAATGAAGTGTAAAGGGCTATTTTTAAATAGAAGGTGTTTCACACATGCTGTCAGTCTTTCATTGTGCTTGACTCATCTAAGCAGTTTTAATATGAACATGATTGTCAGGATAATTTTATGTTCTGCAGCAGCTTTAAAGGAGAAAAAGCTGCTTCTGTTTAGTGACTTGTTATTTGCCAGAAAAATACATTTGTCACATGGACAGCAACAGTGTCAGGCTTGATGGCAGTTGTGTGCTCTGTGTGAAGCTTCCAGCGCATCAAGGCCAATGGCAAAGTTTTCATTGACAGTGACGCAGCCAAGGCAGCACCCAGCCTGGTTTAGTAAGATCAAGTGTTGGACACTTCATCAACACTACTCTTGCAAAACTCATAGCTGTTCTGATATTATGGAAGTACAATTCCATACATGCACTGTGAAAGCTAATCCGTAAGGAAAAGATGGAATGTTAATGAAACATTTTTATCCATCATTTCACATTCATTTCTTCTGCTTATTTTTAAAAACTGATAGTCTTCTCTCCAGCTCCTCCAGAGAGGTAATGGGACACTGCTCTGTCAGACAAAACTAAGAATAACTTATTTATAGAGGACAAACCATTGGGAATTTGAAGTCATATTTGACGTGTATTTGTCTCCTTTGTAAATATAGCTCTAGATTATGGCCTTTAGCCAGTCCAGAATTCACGTGGTAATTCAGGAAGATGGAGAGAAATTCCTGTTAAAGCTTAACTGTCCATAGAGACTCTATTTTTTATTTTAAACAAAGGATTTGGTTGCCCAAATTGAATATGAAAGCATATGTCCTGTCCCTGCTTTCTCCCAGCCTCCCCTCCTCCCTGGCAGAGCATGAGGCTCACAAAGTCCTTGGTCAGAACAAAACATTCGAGCAGTAACTAAAAACATTCCTGTTATCAGTTCCCAAGTNCCTGGCAGAGCATGAGGCTCACAAAGTCCTTGGTCAGAACAAAACATTCGAGCAGTAACTAAAAACATTCCTGTTATCAGTTTTGTTCCCAAGTTGAGTCAAAACACAGCTGCACCAGCTACTAAGAAGGAGAAAAACTGACTGCTATTACTGAACCCAGGACAAAAGTGTAAAAGCAGCTAACACAGGAAGTTATAAATGCAGTTGGGTGTTTTCTGAAAGCTTTGCTCTTGCAAAGAGGCATTACTTCAGGCAGGAACCAACAACTTCCTGCTTTACAGGAGTTGTAGTTGTCAGAAGGTGTTTTGCCTGATACTTCTCTGGATGCTGTAGCCTTTCACTGCTACTGCTCATCCGTGCTATAAATATTTACTTTATTTCCCTGGAAGTGCTCTGAGGCAATACAGCAAAATCAGAGGCAGCAAAATTGTACGTATATGTTAGGAGTTTATCTTTCCGCTTCCTCTTTTGTTCTATTCAGACTCTTTTGTGTCTCGAGCCTGTGGAGGGTGCGATGATAATCATTCTTTCTGCATACTAGCTGTGTTAACCACATGTTACTTCTTAGATTGATATTAGTATTGTAAATCACGATTGACTTATTTTCCCTTCTGCCTCTCTGATTCCTTCTTCTCTGATCATGTTTGTTTTACCACTCATGGTCTTGAATTTCTCAACAAAGTGGTAAAGATACTTTATGCAGGACTCATTTCTCCCTCTCCCCCCCCATTGTTCATTCACTAATTTTTTCATCCTTTGAGTCAATGATAAGTGGTGCTGGAAGCGTAGGTATAGATGGAGAGGCAAGCCTTAATCTTTGAAGGAACATGCAAAAGGAGTTATCCATTCTTCATCTCCTCAATCTTCAACTTGCTTCTAGTATTTCTCATGTAGAAACTACATCTAACCCAGATGCAAGTATAGTGTGCAACACAAGTCTAGACAGATACAACTTCAGTGTACCTTTCATATTACAGAAACTAAGGTGCCTGAGATTTTAAGTGATTAAAATAAGACACTTGGAATGCAAAACAAGAATGCAAGGTTGCATGAGCATTTTCTCTGCATTTCATACTTCTACTCCTTTCATACAAGAGACTTCAAGCTGTTTAGTTCCTGGGACTGGTATTGTCTGTCCAAATGGAGCTTGGCTGAAACTTACTTTAATGGCAGACTCACAAAGCCAAGCTGATCAGCCTTTTTTGACATGACAGTAAAAGTATGCAACTGCAGAATGTTTGTGTGATGTTTCTTTAGTATTGCATTTCTGCTTTCAGTTTTGTTGAGCTTGCATGATGGAATACAGTTGTGGCGGTACTACTCTAAAATCCTTAACCATGCTTATAAAATTGCTCATATCTGTTTCTGTCCTCTGCATGGGTCAGAAAATAACATAAGCCCTTCACAGGAGAACAGACTTCAGGTTGCCCTGAGTCTGTCGGTGGAGATCAAATACTTCCTTAAAGTCACAGGGGTTAGGTCCATTATGTTGACCTCTCAGTTTGGAGAGCGTCTGTGGGCTGGGAAAGGATTGCTTCTAAGAGTTTTTGTTGTGGTACTTCTCATTTCTTCTTTTTTGACTGTTTTTTGGGAGCACTAATGATTAACAAAACAAAACCAAACAAGAAACACCCCCCCC